>JAQIUQ010002834.1:0-155643 GCA_030378365.1 Hybognathus amarus
GCCAGGTCTTGGTTAATTACATCTTATTGGTCATGCTCTCAGATATAACCATTCAACCATTCTAACATTAAATCACTCAGTGGAGAACACTGTTGGCCTCCCAGCCCACTGCTAAAAGTTTCCTTGAACGGCCTGCTGGCTGGCGCTTGCAGCACGCCGGACCCTGCATAGCGGCAGTCTTCTTTCCCCACAGGCCAGAGACAGATGATCTCAGAGGAACAGCCTTCACCAGACTCTCTCCCTGGCCTGAGATGTGATGGTCTGGGCACTGGAACTTGTGAAATCATGTGGAGGAACAGGAGAGGAAAAGAGGAAACTAACAGCAAATGACTGCTTCTAATGCACTAATGGCTTGTTTAATGTAGCAGGCCATTATGTAGAACTCCTGTGCTTTGGAAAGTCAGCTAAAGAATAGTATAAGACAAGAATAATATCTCAGTTTTCTCCTACTACATACTAAGCAGACAAGAAATTAATTAAAATAAGAGAAGAGCATTCGAGCTAATACACTATAATCACTGCACCGCCGCCATGTTCAGCTGACCCACATTTTTAAGCCCGATGAATTATCTCCAGCGCGCTGAGCTTTTTTTTTTTTTTTTCATTTTAGAAGTTTTTGACACTCAAAAAAAAAGAGAAAGAAAAGCCTGACTTACCCATGTGGCTTACCATCCAGAGAAAGAGCTAAAATGTGAGAGGCGTACATGGAGTATGTTATGACAAACATGTTAGAGAGAATGTAACATGGCTATACTGCATACATGTTGATGTCCTCAAGCTGACCCGCGTTGGCTTGTAATCCTTCTAATCATGTCTCATAAACACATTAGTGGATGAGCATTCACAGCAATTCGAGTATTAAGTTCTTAGTATATAAGTGTCCAGCAGTCTGAATACAATCATATATACCAGGACCACTAGCAATATTTTCTCATGTGCATTTGCTTCATCGAAAGGGACTTTTTGAAAACAATGGCAAAGTTTTCTTTGGTCTGAATTCAGTTATACCTACAGGAAAAGATGTTTATTCAAAATGTGCTATTAGACTTCTTATATTCTAAAAATAAGAAAGTGTACTTTGTCTATTTGAATGTCCTACTCAAAGATACTTGTACTTAAAGTATACTTAGCAAGAACGTACTTGAATTATATTAATTTTTTTATACAGCATACTTAAAAAAATCAGCATATTTCAAACTAATTTTATGAAGTATACTTCTGTAAAGTTCAGAGTACATTTATGTATATACTTTCTGTAGTGTAAGTACTAATACTGTCAAATTTACTAGTAGTAAACTTGATAGTGTGCTGTCTTGACAATACTGCTTGGGATTATTTGCGTTCCCATCTTTAGTATATGAAAGTATGCGATTTAAGTGTACTATATGTGTAACAGTTATTATTAACTTTGTTGCACAACTGCAGTTCACAACTACGTTTGTTCTATCATTGCTTGTACTGCACTATGTACTACAAGTGAACTTAAAATTATAGTTTATATCGTATTTTAATAGGCTACTTATGGTATATTTGTTTAGTTTATTAAAGTACACTTTACTACTCTGCATGCTCTCTCTGCTTTTAAACAGTGTAGCTTTTCCAGTAGCTAACTACTTTTTGCAGAGCAAGTCAGCTAGCAGTGGTAGTGCACCATAGACAAAAGCTTACATTGCTACATATTTGGGAGCCTACGCGAATCAGCACGAATGCAAGGATATTCTTCTTCTTGTTCTGTACAAACTCATTTTTGCTATTGCACCTGTTGTTAATACACGCCGTCTTTGCGCTAACATTGACGTAGGAAGTGGGTTTACACACAGATTTGAAGGAATTGGAGAACAACTAACGTTAATTACCCATGGCCTTATTTGTCCAAGTTCAATCAGTATTTTTGAGAAAATGTTCTACATGCAATTTACGTTGGATGTATGTTTCGTTCTTGCAATGTTGTAGGCTATTTGTTGCACTTTTGACAAACAGTCAGAGATATTTTTAGTGTTGTGTGTTAATAAAACAATACTCTTGAAGTATCGTAATTCATTGCCTTGTTTTTAAACACTAAATACGTTACTTAAACCATTCCTCAGACACTTATTCAGTTATTTATTAATATACGTTGTTCAAAAAGCAAAAAGTAGTTCAATGTAGCTCACTACTTTTAATAGGCTTTATGCGAGCGCCACGTGTTTGAAAAAGAAGCAAACAGTTAAAGAAGCGGGTTTGAGAAAAAGACGGTTTAATCACATCCGCTTGTGGGGAGAAATCTAACGGCCATAAGAACTGGCTCCGATCTCTATGGATTTTTAAGGTAATCAGCTAACCTACCTAGTTCACTTTGTTATTGGCGCTTTATTCCATTTAAATATACAGACGTTTATATAAGAGGAGAATGTTGAGAAAATGTTTTAAATATCAATTGTATTACATATAGAGGACATTGGTTATGATAATCTTTGTCTTCCTTCAGTTCTCTTGGTGAACTCCGCAAAAAATCATGAAGCACATAGGGGAAGAGACCAGAACCGAAGCGACACCTGTTTAACAAATGCGAAGTAGGTTGCTGCATAAAGCCTATTGTAACTGTAGTTAAACTACTTAACTTGCGGTGGCTTGTAGGCTATTTGGACTTTAGGTTTCGGTGTAGCTTCCCAACACTGCGTATATCTCGATCAATGAGCACATGTATAGTGTAATTTTGCATTTCTGAAAAGTACATAAAAGCAGACTGAAATATACTATTTTTTATTTTGCATTTAAAAGAAGTATCTAATGATATTCCGATTATTTTCGTAAATGAATGGTTAATGTAGCTAAATAAATGAGACCAAAGCAATCAAACAAGAACACACAAAAACTAGACATTTTTATTTTTATTTTTTGACAAAATTAGGGGAAGTTTCCGTGTAGCTCATTCAACTTGCTGTGCATTCAGCAGACAAATGCACAGAAGATGCCATCTGCAATCATGACATTTTGAAGAACATCATTATAAAAAACTAAATGCACAACTTTCTAGCTGAATCCCATGCCACACAACCAATTATCTCAGTCGGTGCTCAATAGGAGTGAGGCCTCTGTATGAGTTGTGCCCACATCTGAGTAGGCTCATTCTCGAGAGCCTGAGACCTAGGATTACCCTTTGAACAGGTACCATGTTTCTGTATGAGATCAGTATCCATTACAGGTTTGTTACACACGTTATGTAACTTTTGTTCAAGCAGCACTAGCAATAACACCGTGTGCATAAATTTCAGCAGTGTGTCATATTGTGTAGTGTAGTAAGAGCACCTGAACCAGTGGATTCAGCCGAAGTGAGACAACAGCTTGCAGAACCCAGGATGTGGCTGTGAACCCGTCCCTGGTGAACATGCCATCTTGCTATTAGCATGCTCTCTCATAGCCGAGTGCCATTGACGTGGCAACAAGTGAGATAAAAAAATAAAAATAAAAAGAAACAGTGGGGCTTTTAGCACTGACCCTGATTCGCTGCTCCAGAAACCTTCTGCTGAGTCATACTGGAGAGGCTTTGAATCAAGCAGCCATAGTCTGAATATCCTTACAACAAATACACCTGGGCTTTCAAAGGGGCATTGACCTCCCATTTGTGAATTTGTGAGCAACATAGTACATCCATTGGTACATTTTCAAAGTGCCCATCCAGCCCATCTCTGTTTGTATTTTAATGGATGTTCTGACTACTGTAGACCTGTTGCAGTAAAAGTCAATCCTGCTGAAAGAACTTGGAGTCATGTGCGTTGCTCAATGGCACAATGGTGATTGTTGAGGACGTATTGTGATCAACAGAAATAACTGGCTCACATCTTCCAACCTCTGGAACAGCAGCTCTTTAACCATCAGGTCATCACCTCTCCATGTCCATTTCATTCTTCTTCTCCATGGTTCTTCTTCAGGGTTGCACAAAACAGACGCAAAAGCAGAGCCAGTCTGAAGAAAAGCGATGGTGCTGCCACTGCACAGCGGGTAAGTTGCGAGGTCCATCGTTCCTGATGGAGGATCAAGGTCTACGTGTCAGGTTTGCCATGGACACACATGGCGCGGAGGTGCTTGGGTTTGTGACTTTTGTCACAAAAGAAGCTGTGTGTTTCTTTGGCTGCTGCTTGCTTGTATATAGCAAGTACTGTACACACAGTTCATGGATCCAGCGTACTATTGGGTCTCTCTAACACTGGCTACATCAAGGTCTGAAGCAAGTTGCCTACCTCTTGGCGGCATTCAATTACTTCAGCACCTCCATCATCTTCATCATCACCTCATCATCATCATCCTCTTCATCACTCCCCTCGGAAAAGATCTGTGGACGCAGGAAAAACACTGTTGCTTAGATAAATACCATGTAAAAAAAATTTGTTCACTCAACTTAATGGTAGTACACTATGTAACTTTTGGCGCATTAGTGGTTATTAAACTGCATGCGTCTTGTGGAAAAACATTGAAGCCAGAGCTATTTGTCTAGTCCACGGGAGCTGGGCTACTCCGCAACAGTTGTCGTCCCGGTCTAAAATATATAAACACTTATTGTAGGTGTACTAAAAAGTTACATAGAGTACCTTTACAGTTTTTCTCAGTCGCTTTGGTGCATTTCTCACATCGCTATTTTACATTTGCACAACAGTTAGTTCAACCTCCACAACATTTTGTCATTTGTGCACATCATAGTAGCAGTTTCTCATTCCTTCCAACAAATTGCAAATGCTTTTGGACATGCATCAATTGCTTTCATACAACTCTCTGCTGTTTTATAACATTATCATTTGCTTATGTCATATCAGTCCAAATTACAGTTTTTCTCAGTCGCTTTGGTACATTTCTCACATCTCTATTTACATTTCCACAACAGTTCATGCAGTTCTCAAAACAATTAGTACAAACTGCAAAACTTAGTTGCTAACCTGCAAAAGTGTGTCACTTGCTCAAAATGGATAACTCATTCCTCAGAAGCAAGTATTCATGTCAATGAAAGTGTCAGTGTCGTCAAGATGAAAAGTCCTAACACCAGTGTTTATGAACAAGATAGTCAAATGGCTTTGTCATGTTTTCATTATGACAGTTTACTCTGTAAGTGTTTGACAATGGAAAAAAAGTCAGATCTTGGTGACACTACCTGAAAATGCTCAAGACAGTCCTATAAACTATTTGCACAGCCATTTGAAAACTACAGTAAAGTTTCACATTACTGTATTTAGTGAGGTACAGTAATTGAGTCAGCAGACATTTTTACTGCATGGTCTTTGCAATTCTATAATTTGTTCAGAGCATTGTGCAAAAGAAAAAATACACCCTTATTTACAACAAACATAAACTCCCTTTGGGTAGATCGGTGACCAACTGTAAACAATATCACAGTACATATTGGAACTGAACATACAACATACATATACTGTAAGTCATTCATGCACATCTCTTCTCATCAGTGAAAGCTGAGGTTCGCCTGTGAGAAATTGTTCAATTTAGGATACAAAATGTTTTTTTAAAAGATAAAAAAAAAATAAAATTTGCTTGATGGATTTTGACAACTAGTTCAACATTTTTGTATGTGATGACTCAAGCAATGAAATGAGGACTATTAGTTTTATATGGAATGACTATTCAGCATTCACAAGTATAGTTAATTTGGACTGATATGACATAAGCAAATGATAATGTTATAAAACAGCAGAGAGTTGTATGAAAGCAATTGATGCATGTCCAAAAGCATTTGCAATTTGTTGGAAGGAATGAGAAACTGCTACTATGATGTGCACAAATGACTAAATGTTGTGGAGGTTGAACTAACTGTTGTGCAAATGTAAATAGTGATGTGAGAAATGCACCAAAGCGACTGAGAAAAACTGTAACTATACTTGTGAATGCTGAATAGTCATTCCATATAAAACTAATAGTCCTCATTTCATTGCTTGAGTCATCACATACAAAAATGTTGAACTAGTTGTCAAAATCCGTCAAGCAAATTTTATTTTTTATTTTTTTATCTTTAAAAAAACATTTTGTATCCTAAATTGAACAATTTCTCACAGGTGAACCTCAGCTTTCATTGATGAGAAGGGATGTGCATGAATGATTTACAGTATATGTATGTTGTATGTTCAGTTCCAATATGTACTGTGATATTGTTTACAGTTGTGCACCGATCTACCCAAAGGGAGTTTATGTTTGTTGTAAATAAGGGTGTATTTTTTCTTTTGCACAATGCTCTGAACAAATTAGAATTGCAAAGACCATGCAGTAAAAATGTGAAACATACATATTCAGTGTCTTGTACTCAATTACTGTACCTCACTAAATACAGTAATTTTGAAACTTTACTGTAGTTTTCAAATGGCTGTGAGCATTTTCAGGTAGTGTCACCAAGATCTGACTTTTTTTGCATTGGCAAACACTTACAGAGTAAACTGTCATAATGAAAACATGACAAAGCCATTTGACTATCTTGTTCATAAACACTGGTGTTAGGACTTTTCATCTTGATGACACTGACACTTTCATTGACATGAATACTTGCTTTTGAGGAATGAGTTATCCATTTTGAGCAAGTGACACACTTTTGCAGGTTATCAACTAAGTTTTGCAGTTTGTACTAATTGTTTTGAGAACTGCATGAACTGTTTTGCAAATGTAAATAGTGATGTGAGAAATGCACCAAAGCAACTGAGAAAAACTGTAACTCATAGGTATGATTCGCCTAGGTTACGTTGCTTGTACTTAGAATATTATGTATTTTCAACTTGACAATGGCAGCCCCCACCACTCTATAGGCCTACATACAGTACCTGATATAGGCTTATATAGAGAGAGCAAGTACAGTGAGTTTCATATAGCACATGATAGATAGACAGACAGACAGACAGACAGACAGTAGATAGATAGATACAGATATAGATAGATAGATACAGATAGATAGATAGATAGATAGATAGATAGATAGATAGATAGATAGATAGATAGATAGATAGATAGATAGATAGATAGATAGATAGATAGATAGATAGATAGATAGATAATAGATAGATAGATAGATAGATAAATATGGGGTGAAACACATGAACTAAGTTTAAGATGCTGCACACAAACAAAGAATTAATGTAGTTCACTTTAAATACATTTGTATTGCATGTTTTAATAGGCTATTACAGCAGAAACTATAGTGTCAATTACCAACAAGACAGATTAATGCATATGTCCTTAAAAGTATTTTATCTGCAGTAAAGTTTGTAAAGAAAATGTGTAAAAGACATCAAACCTTTGTGATTCAAAATGGTTGCTGAAGTGGTAAAGTTAGGTTTAGAAATGCTAATCCTACTAGGCTGACATAAACAGCATTGCACATCATTTTAAAAGTCATTAATTCGATTCAGTCACAGGTTAGCAAAAATATTAACAAACCATAAAGCTTACCATTCTGTTGATGTGTTTAAGCTTCAGCGCAGCGTAGTGCAGTTTATGCAGCAATAGATATTCCTCCGTTATTTATAGTCTTTCTACAGAAAACGGACCACACCTCACCAGAGACCACGTCAGCAGCCAATGTTCTCGGAAACGGAAACTTTGCTTGTGAGGGAGTTTCTGAATCATGTGAGTTATCACAAAAGGACAAGGCTGTCGATTATTATAATGTAAGATAAGCAAAGACAGTCTTGTTGACATTATGGCGTCACACCTTAAAACCTCAGCCCAAACACACCAGTTTTAAGAGATAAACACATACGGTAGAGTGAACAACACAAAACAACATTTACGTTTTACATGTATTAATTTTAGCAAACGATTTAATTCAGAGCGTTTCAGTTTCGGAAATCGTTTAGAAGCTAACAGGGGAGAATTGCTTTTAAAAGTGAAAGCGTAAATCTTTATGCTTTTACCTTTTAAAAGGAATTTATTTATTTAGCAGGATGCAAGTTATGTGCTGATGGAACAAATTCATTACTCTGTTCTGCTGTTTCTTGAATATGAATTAGATTCTTTGTCTCTCAGTCAAGGTCTACTTAAGCCTCTGGCTTTTTTTGCAACGCACAAACAAAGGAAATTAATATTTAACTTAAAGGACCATAAGTGTAACTATTTCCTAAATCTACATAACTTATATAATGATCGAGTACATCATGGATACATCTTCCAAACAGTGTTTTTGTTTTTTCTTAATTTACTACGGTATGCCTAAAATAAGTTCTTATGGGTAATTCTACAGAATTGGGTGAACTGCTGTCAAAAGAAATATTTAAAAAGATGTTTATAATCCTATTATTTAAAGGGTAATTCCACCAGTAGACATGAATACGTATTGAAAGTGGATCATATATGTAGTTGAATGACTCATATATTTCTAATTTGGGTCCTTCTTGAGTGATAAAAGGAAGAAAATTACTTTTTAGTGCTTGTGGAATGCAGACAACAATCTCCATAATGCATTGCAATGCTCAGCTCTGCAGGCGACTCCCACTGCACTCACACCCATCAATGTAGACTAGAGTTGAGTCTCCACTTTACGGTGCCCGCCTTTCACACAACTGAAATCAAATAATGCGCTAATATAATATGTCATATAATATGAATGACGTAAGAGTGTGGAGGCGGCGCCGCTGCCATCAGTCAATTAATTGGCGCTAATTCTCTAATGGGCTTACACTTACTCTGACTAGACCCATAATTTTACACATGAAATGACAGCCAAACCTTGGAGCGTTTTGTCTCCGGCATCTTCATTAATTTCATTTCACTTCAGTTTCGGGTGTGTCCCGCATATTGATAACGGCTCCCTGATGCCCACAAATTAGTTTTCGATCTTCCCGGAATCTGAGAGCGAGTGAGTATCATCTATAATGCATCTGTTTCTGCCGGCTGAAATCAAATGCACTGGCACTGATCTGTGATAGGTCTGTTAGCGAATTAGGTCCAACAGAGGTTTGAAAGGGTGGGAACTGTAGTGCTTGTAGTTTATACAGAACCCGTATAATGTATCATATAAGTGACGGTTTTTGCGCAATTGTAGGAGGAAGTAGAAAAGGTAAATAACGGATTTCTCTTCGGTCTCAGGGGAAAATGAGTGTTGTACGACCATTCAATACAAGTATGACTGGCATTTCTAACAATGGAAGTCTTAATGCAAATGGATGGAGTGTCTCTTTTTAATGAAACCCATAATGATATGTCAGTAAGCTTAGAATATTAAAATGTATAAAATCATAATTTCTTGGGTAACTTTCAATTGAAGGTGGGTGTCCCAAACCCCTGAATTTCAACTATACGATATTGAAATCTGACTGATTTTAACTACACCCCTACATTTTTTATCATGGAATATTCCAGTGCCCCTCTCTTAAAGCTACATGATGAGTAATCCTGTCATTTTGATGTAGGCCTAAATGTGCTCAAAAGTCTGAAAATCTCTGTGTAACTTTAAGGAACGGAATTATCAAACACTGTTTCTTTCTGCAATTAAGCACACTTTTTGGTTTTGGATGTTATCCCATCAAATTTAGTTTTTATGTGTGTACAAATGTTTCAGAACTGTGCTAGCTATGGGCTGATTAGCATCTTTGAGCTAGGCTCATGTGGTGAAGTTTCTGTTGTGACTTCAGGACAAAGGAACATACAAGACTTTATTTGGGGAAAATAAACAAAATTTAAGTACTTTTATGCAAATAGTATTTTAGTATGTTATAACATTACTGTCACTAGCGGTGCAGTGACCACCGAAACATGGGATGTTTAGTCAAAAATTAAGTAGGGGAGACTGGGTATGGTTGGAACACTGGGAGGGTTGTAACACTGGGAGAGTTGTAACACCACCATTTCTACCACTTAGGGATAAGATAGGACTCATGTGATCATTTCAGTATTTACCTACTTCCTCCCTGATATTGCATGGTAGTTGTCAAGTCTGAAAACCAACACATTTTGAATTTATAGAGAAAAAACTGATTTTGAGGTAAGAAAGTACAATTTTTTGACCAAGACTGTTTTTTGTCTAGTATCTAAACTATTGCAGATAAAATAGTTTGACTTTTATTATATTAAAATGTAGTTTCTTAGTCAACATGTGATACAGTTTTCCCCTGCCAATTCCAAACCAGTATGCTTATACAGCTAGCTAAACAGTGACTGACAGGGGTGGGGTGGGTTGTAACACTTCTTGAAAAAGTGTTATAACCATCCCCTATCATACAACTGATTGATTTTAATATTTTTACAGAATGCCCTTACAGAAGGGAAAGTCGGTTAGATCAGCTGCAAAGGTACATGGCACACTATGCAGTCTCTGGGCCCACAAAGCTTGCACTCCTGGGTTACCGGCATTCATTTGTCAGCACTATGTCAGTAGTGCACACATGTCAGTAGTGCACAGCACACTTGTCAGCACTATTCATTTGTCAGCATTATTCTGACGTAAGAACCTACCCTATCTCACAACCAATTCGTACGAATTTCGTACGAGTGATTAAAAGTGGCTAATTCCAGTTGTACGACCTCACTCGTACAAATTCGTAATCAATTTGTCTAAACCCACGTGACGGTTAAGTTTAGGGGCGGGGTTAGGGGTAGGTCATTCGTACCGAATTCATACGACTTGGCCAATTTGAAATATGTACGATTTTAGCAAAATCGTACTAATTTGTACGAGTGAGGTCGTATGAATTGTTACGAATTAGCCACCTCGTAAAATTCGTACGAATTCCGGCTGAGATCGGGTTGGTAAGAACACACAAACAAACACACATTAAACACACAAGTTAATCAGTCAGTCTGTTCCATAGAGGGAGTGAGACTGTTATATTGTGTCAATAAACCTATTTTTGAAGCATATCCTATAGTATGGCATCCATTTTAGCTTCTTTTGTATAATTGTTACAACTTACCCCAGCATGTGTTACAACCTACCCCGGTATTGGGGTAGGTTGTAACAAAGGTACTGTATTTGACTCACGAGGTCTGTGATATACTTGTAGGGGATTGATATTGGTGCCATTTGTAGTGAACAAATGTGGGTACTTTGTATAAAAATTTGAGAACTCTAGCTATAAAATTCTGTGAGTTATAGTTACTGAAGCAAAAAGTGTTACAACATACAAAATACAACAAATCCCATTTGAAATTGTTCAAATTGTAATAGTTGATTCATGTGTGAGAACTTGATTGAGAACTTGATGATTTACAAGGTAAGATGTAGCTAATTAAAATCTTAATAGCTCAATATAACTCTTGTTAAATTATATGTGTTTTGGCAGTGACACATTTAGGGGGAGGAAAATATTCTAAAACTTATACAATATCAGTATTAACTACAATTACTAAGAAACTAAATTGCATGTATACTATACTGTATATATATATATATATATATATATATATATATATATATATATATATATATTGTATATATGCAATTTGTATTATATATATATATATATATATATATATATATATATATATATATATATATATATATATATATATATAGGATTTATCAGGATTTATTCATCAGGATTTATCACATTTAAAATAAAAAAAATGCATCATAAAAAATGGGTAAAAGATCAAAAATAAACACAGCACAATATGGATTTTCGTTGCGGATTTTGCTATTTTTATTTAGTTTTTATTTTTTTAAATTTTTTTTCCGGGCTTTTGTTTTACCAGTTGGGCCCCGGACCAACTGAACCAAGCAATGCAGAAACCAAAGGTTTCACCAAAAAAACACTTCTTCATTTCAGTTCAGTTCAGTTTTCATTTGTAGCATTCAAGAGTCAGTAAAGTTAAAGAGGTTTCTCGGTTCACTTTTAGCATTACATGCATTGGTTTTTTTCAGGTCGGTTCTTCGCTTCGTATAGATTTCGTTGTAGACTTGAGGCTTCACGTATGATGTCAGGCTTCGCAGCATTACGGCGTTGGCACTGGCCTCTGCGCATCTAGACACCAACGCAAAACAGAGAGTTTCCCCTCTGAATTGTGCTAGGCCAGATGACCCCGCCCGTGGCAGCGAGGATTTACATGAGATCCGCGTTCATGATGCTACAACAAACAATAAAACCATTCAGAGACAGGAAATACATATGGAAATACATATTCAAATACCAACATGTGGTACAATTATATAACAATATTACATCTGAAAGACGTCGTTTAGATGTAACATTGTGAGGTTTGTTTGTTTAGTTCACTAATGTCTTTTACAGTATCGAAAAAGGGTATGAAATATTCAGTACAGGCTACTCACATATTAGTGCGACGAGATCACTCAAGGTTTCATGGCGTCTCCCACCGAGGAACCACCATAGACCTGTTAAGAGGATTCAGATTCAGTTACACAGTGACAAACCACCAAAATCAATTTTGCATTACAAAATAATAATGATAACCTTTATGGAATACATAATTGTATATAATAATTCTAATAAGTAATAATAATAATTGTGAGAAATGATCTCTTACCCTGCTAATCCGTCAGCAAGCGGCTCTCACGAAGTGTCATCGATGTGTCGCTGTAATTTATACTGGTGCACTGTTGCCAAAATCCCGCCCTCAACTGATCTGAGAACTGCTGTTGCCCTGGTTTTCATAGGTTTCTCTTTCTTGGTAGGTTTCTGTTCTTCTGTCTGCCCATCCCTCTACAGGCTGGATTTGTTATTCTTGGTGAATGACACAGCATTTTTGTTAATACTTCATTAGTTAATATAACATCCACTACTCCTCTTTGCTGAGATAACACATTTTGTGACTGTTACGTCCCAGGTCATATATGTATATTTGTTCATTTTAGTTGGGAATGTGTGGATTACATTGTATTTTTCCTGTTGGCTGAACAGCCTGCAGTGGGAAATGTTGTTTCCCTGTGCTTCACCCTATCCTCTCATAGGAGTTGGTGCCAGCCATCTGTTCCTCACGATTGTGGAGAGGTGCCTGTATTTCAGTAGAAGGAACTGGTTGTACAAAGAAAGACAGTGAGCTATTGTTTTAAGAAAACCTATTTCTCCTGCTGTTGTGGCAGCCAAAGTTGATTTGTTGTAGTTTTATTGTTATTGATTACAGAAGCATGGTGCCATTTACCCTTTTCACAGGTTAGTAAGGAAGACAGAGAAGAGGTTTGTTGTGTACTTGATAGGTTATTTTGACTTTCTTACTCCAAGTTTACTTTATTTTTGTCTTTGTTATTTTGGCCTTATTGGAAATTATTGTTAGCCTATTGTTATTATAGACATTTTATCATCTGCAAAGATCTTGTAAATAAGCCCTTGAGAGGTATTTAGTTTGTGTGATGAGTGGGGATGCAGTCATCTCTCGTATGTTCTTGCTCTTTTGATCCGCCCAATAATGCCAAGGGGATAACACTGACCAATGACTTTGTATCCCTTTCTAAGATCAGAACACTTTTGTTTTATTATATATTGTTTGAGAATATTAAAAGGGGCTGGAAGAAATCTGGCTTGGGAAATGATTTTAACAGCTCTCAAAAATTAAAACGGTACTTTCCAGTATTACAGTTTTTCTCAGTCGCTTTGGTGCATTTCTCACATCACTATTTACATTTGCACAACAGTTAGTTCAACCTCCACAACATTTAATCATTTGTGCACATCATAGTAGCAGTTTCTCATTCCTTCCAACAAATTGCAAATGCTTTTGGACATGCATCAATTGCTTTCATACAACTCTCTGCTGTTTTATAACATTATCATTTGCTTATGTCATATCAGTCCAAATTAACTATACTTGTGAATGTTGAATAGTCATTCCATATAAAACTAATAGTCCTCATTTCATTGCTTGAGTCGTCACACACAAAAATGTTGAACTAGTTGTCAAAATCCATCAAGCAAATTTAAAAAAATGTTTTATCTTTTAAAAAAACTCTTTTTTTATCCTGAATTGAACAATTTCTCGCAGGTGAACCGCAGTTTTCACTGATGATAAGAGATGTGCATGAATGATTTACAGTATATGTATGTTGTATGTTCAGTTCCAATATGTACTGTGATATTGTTTACAGTTGTGCACCGATCAACCCTAAGGGAGTTTATATTTGTTGTAAATAAGGGTGTATTTTTTTCTTTTGCACAATGCTCTGAACAAATTAGAATTGCAAAGACCATGCAGTAAACATGTGAAACATACATATTCAGTGTATTGTACTCAATTACTGTACCTCACTAAATACAGTAATGTGAAACTTTACTGTAGTTTTCAAATAGCTGTGCAAATAGTTTATAGGACTGTCTTGAGCATTTTCAGGTCGTGTCACCAATATCTGACTTTTTTCCATTGTCAAACACTTACAGAGTAAACTGTCATAATGAAAACATGACAAAGCCATTTGACTATCTTGTTCATAAACACTGGTGTTAGGACTTTTCATCTTGACTACACTGACACTTTCAATGACATGAATACTTGCTTTTGAGGAATGAGTTATCCATTTTGAGCAAGTGACACACTTTTGCATGTTATCAACTAAGTTTTGCAGTTTGTACTAATTTTTTTGAGAACTGCATGAACTGTTTTGCAAATGTAAATAGTGATGTGAAAAAATGCACCAAAGCGACGGAGAAAAACTGTAAACATTTCAGTAAAAGCCTACAAGGTACCGTTTGCATGAACTAATAAAGAACGAAAAATACTTACACCATTCATTAATCTTAATTGGAAATGACACCGTAAGACCTTCGTTCATATATATATATATATATATATATATATATATATATATATATATATATATATATATATATATATATATATTTTTTTTTTTTTTTTACATTTGACAGGTGGATCACTGCTATATTTGAAATTTGACGGCCCAGAAAGTCATTGAAGAAAATGTTTAAATATTCCATGTGGCTACAGTGGCTCAAGTATAGTTTATCAAGCAACGCGAATACTTTTTGTGCGAAAAAAACAAACAAAAATATCAAGAGATTGAACGAGAGACGACGCTCAAGAGACGACGCTCAAGAGACGACGCATGCGCGAGAACTGAACTGAAGTAGCGGAATAGAGAACGCAATTCTCATGCATGCGTCATGTAAATCTTTTGAACTCTCGTCTCAGGCCCAGAAGGAAGAAAAGTAATAGTCGAATAAACTTAAAGTCGTTATTTTTGTTTTTTGTTTTTTCGCACAAAAAGTATTCGTGCGATATTGTTTACACTTATGCAGTAGTTATTATTTTTAATTTTTCTCTGAAATGTGTCACTTTTGTTTGAGTGGTATTCCATATAGGTTGTAATTTTTACAATAAAGGCGTAAAAGTTCTGATATGATCTTTTACATCTCAAAAACATAATAAATTAACCAGTGTTGTTACTAAAACTGACAAACGTAAAGGTATTATAAAAATAAAAGCTAGTTCAAAATATGAATAAATACTACAATACCAATGCCAATACAATGGCATAAAAATAATAGAGCCAAACGACATATAGAATATAAAATATGAAACTATTGGCTATCAGGGGGAAAAACACACACAGACAAAATATGTTTTACATTTTATTAAGAGGGAGTTGCCTGTAGCACATTAGCAAATTCACAAAGACAAAATATTAAATAAATTGTATTTAAATGAAGAACTAATGTCCCTATTGCTACAAACCAAGCGGTTACTCAATGAAAGCCCCTGATGCCAAAACGGCATTAGAGGATTCACTTCTGGCTAGATCTAAAGGTCCTTTAATTCGGACAGTTTTGTATGAGATAAATTCTAATACAGACAATAGTTACTTAATGTAACTTTTTGTAACAGTTTAACCTTTTTTAAGATATTTGATCCACCGGATTACTACAAGGCCAATCTGTACAATCAGATGGCCTGTGAACCCTACACTCAAAAAAATAAAGGTTATGAAGGGGTTTTGCAGTCACGCCACAGAGGAACCATTTTGGGCTCCTAAAGAATCTTGAACTGTTGTTGAAGAACCATTTTTATCTAGAACATTTTAATAATCTAAAGAACCTTTTTGCGCAATGGAAAGTTGGAAGGTTTTGTCCCATGAAATAAAGAACCTTTATTTTTAAGAGTGTATCCTAGTGGACATGTAACAAAACAAATCTGACCGTCAAATGGGCATTGGCCTCCCATTTATAGCAATGTAAAAAAGCAATGTAAAACATTTTCACACAACATATGCCCGTCGAGATTGTATCTGGAAACAAATGCTTGACTGCTGTAACTCTGCTGTAAACAGAGAGTCCACATGTAGAAAACAGTCAGTGCTGCTTAAAAGTTTTTGGAGTCATGTGTGTTGCTATGGCACAATGGCGATTGAAGAAGTTTGTAATCACAGAAATAACTGGCTCACATTTTTTCAACCTCTGTACCAGTAGCTCTACCATCAGGTCACCACCTTCTCCATGAACATTTCATTCTTCTTTCCCATCGTTTCGTGTTGCACAAACAAACACAAACGAGGTTTGGCATTTTTTATCCAAAAGTTGTTATGCCCAAAGCAGGAGCTGTTGCAAGGAAATCATACGTGTCAGGTTTGCCACGAAGACGTCACAACAGAAGATGTGTGTTTGCCTCAGCGATACATATCAGCAAATATAGCAAATGCATGCTGGCGTATAAATCACCAACATACTGCACACTTTTTTTGTCCGAATCCAGCCTATGAGTCAAAGACTGCAAGCAATCTATCCTTGGCAACAGGGATGCTTTTTTCAGAATGTACATCAACTTCATCATCATCATCATCACTGTCCTCCTCTTCATCATCTCCCTCGGATAAGATCTGTTGATGGAGGACAGGCATTGTCACTCAGTTAAATACAGTACAAAAAAAATTATATATATTATATATATATATTATGCATTCTTTAAGATCACTAAATTCGGGACTTCTGGTCATTCGCTAGGATCATCGTAAGTCCACTAAAGGAAGGGAGGCGTTCTCACATATAGCTCCTAAACTCGGAATAGCCTCCCTGATACTGTTCAAGAGGCTCAGACTCGCTGTTTAAAATAACACAGTCTCATCCCAATTCGTCATATAACTGACGTCTTGGGACGTCTTTTGACCATTCGTCAATACTGCCTCTTTTAGGGCCCCCTTAAACGCCGGTAGATGACGATCCCGGGTCGTCATACAACTGACGCTTTACCTTTAACGTCAGTTAGGTGACGAGGTTGGCATTGAGGGTTAGGTTTAGGTCTGGGGTAGAGTTAGGATCCGATAACGTCATCTACTGACGTTTGAGGGGGCCCTAAAAGGCGTATATTGACGAATGGTCAAAGACGTCTGAAGACGTCAAGTAGTCATGGCGAATCGGGAAACTAGATTAATTTAAAGACGACATCTCTTTAGCCAAGCATTCACATAATGCTTACCTTTTATTCCTCTGTTGAATCAGATCGAATGCATTTAATACTATAAAATTTGAAGAGTCTGTAGGTTATTTGTATGGGATACATAGTATCTGAACAGTCACGAGACTGTAAATATATGTATCCTAAGAGGAATTGCCACCTATCTCAGGTTTAAGGTGGAGAAGCTCTCAGAGATGTCTCGTGAAGTCATCTTAAGTCGTCATGAGACGACTCGAACACTTGTGAAGAGACGACTCGACGCTGGCGATATGTTATGCCCTAAATTATTACATGATTAACTAAATGTGTTTTATTACATGATTAACTTATTACTTGATTAACTAAATGTGTTTTTCCATGTACATTTCTGAAATGCACTTTCTGTAAAGCTGCTTTGAAACAATATGTATTGTGAAAAGCGCTATACAAATACATTTTAATTGAATTAATAATAATAATATATTCATTTTAATGGGTAATTAAAATATGAGAAAGCATCTGCTACAATATTATTGTAAATATATGTATATATTCTTAGTTTAATATTAATCTTCTGTTTGTGTGTGCCACCACTTTGAGCGACACCTGTGTTTATCTAAGAGGAAGTGCCTCCTATATCTCAGGTTTCAGGTGGAGTGCTCTAGAACAGAACATCCATTTACACATTCTTCCACGTAGTCTGTGCTTTTCATCAATTTGCATTATTTCAACTTATCTTTTAAAGAATACTTATATTTTTATTATACTTACATTTATTCAAATTATATTTTTCTTTTTTTTTTATCAGAACTTATTTCACTGTGTGTGTGTGTGTGAGAGACAGAGAGAGGGAGAAATGGAGGATTTGGTGGTGTAAAAAAATTTGGGGGAAATTTACAGTTGAGGTGCAATTGTCAAACTGGGGAAACATCGTTGGTTACTTTTTGGCTCAAAAATGGTTTCCTGATGTGATGGTTACAAATGTCCCTCTCTCTCAGATGCGGGAAGTATGTGTACATAAATGAATGTTCGGTTCTAGAGATCTCCACCTTAAACCTGAGATAAAGATGTGCAAACAAAACAAATAGCCTAAACTGTGAATGCACAAACAGAAGATTAATATTTAACTAAGAATATATATATATATATATATATATATATATATATATATATACCATAATATTATAGCAGATGCTCTCTCATTATATTTTAATTACTTAATTAATTTACTCATTTTAATTGACTCATTAAAACTGAATTCTAAGTCCCGATATATAGTGCCATTTGCCAGTCATACCTGTAAAACCTGTTTCATGTGTACATTTTTAAAGGTAGCCTTATCTGCAGTGACACTTCAGTGCATTCCATTGCTGAAAATTACGGAAGTTAAGGGGATACTCCACTTTTTTTGGAAATAGACTGAATTTTACCACTCCCCCAGAGTTTAACAGTTTTTAACGTTTTCAAATCCATTCAGCCAATTTTCTGAGTATTAGAAGAATATCAGTAACCAGACAGTTCTGGTCTCATTGACTTCCGTAGTATGGAAAAAAATATACTATGGAAGTCAATGAGACCAGAAACTATCTGGTTACTGATATTCTTCTAAATATTTAAAAAATCGGCTAAATACATTCGAAAACGGTAAAACTCAACTGTTTAAACTCTGGGGAGTCTGTAAAAACTGAGCCTATTTCCAAAAAATAAGTGGAGTATGCCTTTAAGTTAACAAATAAATTATTTAGATATCGTGATGTTATTTACTGCAAAAACTAAAAAAAAACAACCTAAAAGTAAACCATCCTGATAACATTTTGTAAAAGCTTACTGTAACAACGTTAACATTGCTTTTAAAATTCTAATTTCTACCACTTACAATGTTAAAAACAGGGGGCATATCATTTTCATAAAGCATAATTGATTGTTTTCACATAATTAAAAATGGACCCAAACCACAAATATCATTAAAGTACTTGTATACTTACTGGTGATTGTTGATTTGCAATAATAACAACATTGTTTGCTTAAGTTTATTGAAAGAAATCATTTAAAAAAGCTTACCATGCTGATGATAATTGTTTGTCGATGCGCATTGCAGCCTTATTTAAGGAGAAGTGGATCTCATGCATTATTTATACTCTTCCAAAAGAAACTGTTCACACCTCTCAAAGAACACACAAGCATATGGTGATCTGCAGCAGCCAATCAGATGTTAGATTACATGTTTTCACTGAAAAGAAAGTGCAAGTAAAAAAATTTTGGGACTTCAGAGTTTTCAAGTCAAGTTGCCTGTTTCAATCTTCATCTTCTGCTGCAGTTGTATTGCAAAACACTTTGGCTGCAATTGAGTTGGGATATGGGTAAGGTTAGGGACAGGTTTGGTTGTATAGTTATGTTTAAGTGGTAAGGGGAAGGGGATACTTTTAGATGCAATTACAGAAATGAATTAGGCCTAAATCTTTTTAAGTACATGCAGGTATTTTTCAATAGAAGTACAACGTAAAATCATGTATGTACACAATAATTCCATTGTATCAAGTGATTAATTTAAGTTCCAGGACCAGCTGAATTATAATAAGCAAAGAAAGTTTGATGAATCAGTGAATGGCATACATGTTGTAATCATGCCTCCTGCTTGTGGAGGGTTATGGCAGTTCTGTTCTGGAACGCTGTTGATTGCATTGTGGTAGATTGTTTTCTTCTTCTTTCCGCACCTGACTGAAAAATTGACCTGGGGCGTCTCCAATCAACACCCAAGTGTTTACAGTCAACACTTAATATTTATAGGCCTACTCTAGCATTACGTCCACACATCGACAACTGGCTTTAAGTCGGATGACACTCCGGCCCTTTTACGTATAACACTATCAAAGTGTCTAGCTTCATTCACTAACTTGCTGTGTTGTAATAACACAGTCTCATCTCAATTCGTCATATAACTGACGTGTCTTGGTAACGTCTTTTGCACCATTCGCCAATATACGACTTTTTAGGGCCCCCTTAAACGTCAGCAGAATGACGACCCCGGGTCGTCATACAACTGACGCTTTACCTTTAACGTCAGTCAGGTGACGAGTTTGGTTTAGGGTTAGGTTTAGGTCTGGGTAGAGTTAGGATCCCATAACGTCATCTACCGACGTTTAAGCGCAGGTCGAAGGATCTCAGTCCGAATTCAGAGAGAATCCCACCAGCAAAAAGAATACAATAGTTTGAATTGAGCATGGCAAAAGTGACATGATTCATTACATAATTTACCTACAATGTTCTTATTCAGCAAACCCTTCTGTTAGGTAGAAGCTTTAAACATCTGTCAAGTCACTTCCCCTTTTGTTATATTCGGATATGATACACTAACACACACCCTGACTGTGTTCCCCCCCAAAGGGTTTGGAAACATTTAGTATTCAAAAGCATTTGAATGTTTCTGCAATAAAAAATAAAATGTTAGTTAGGCCTATGATTAATTAAAAAATCCATCACAGCATCGAATATTTTATAATAACCACTGTTTAAATTGATTTCACCATTGATTTCATTTTTGAATGTTCTTTAATTGCAATATCTAAAAATAAAAATGCTACGGTAAGTAAATGTTGTGATTCATCAAACATTGGGCAAAACAAAACAAAAAAAAACAACAGTACAATATGAATTTGTTGCGAATTTTGCTATTTTTATTTATTCTTTATTCCTTGTTACATTTTGTTCTAGGGCTTTTTGTTTTATGAGCTGGGCCCTGGACCAGCAGAAACGCAAGCGGTGCAGAATGGTTCACTTAAGGTTCATTTTTAGCATTAAATGCAATGGTACGACTTGTCGTCTGGTTTCTTTGTCACTTTGTAGACTTGAGGCTTCATCCAAGATTTCAGGCTCCGTAAAAATACGGCGCTAGCCTCTGCGCATCTGGACACACAACTCAAAGACAGAGATAGAGAGTTTCTCCTCTGAATAGTGGTGGTCCAGATGATCCTGCCCTTGGCAGCAGGAGATGAGAGCCGCATTCATGATGCTACAACAAACAATAAAACCATTCAGCGACAGGAACTGTATAAAGTTTCAAATACCAACATGTGGTACAATTATTAGGGTTGGTATCGAGAATCGAGTATTCGATTTGGAACCGGGACTAACATTTCGCTTTCTCGAAATCGTTCAAAAGTTAAAATTTCAATTCCTAGTTTCGATATTCACAGTCCGGCCGACCGGAAGAAGAAACTGCTGAACAACACCAACGAAGAAGCGTCACCGGAAGTGCATAACCGGCGAACTCGAACATGAGTAGCTTACGTCGGCGGTCCAAAGTGTGGCTTCACTTTTCTAAAAATAACGAAATCTCGGCAAAATGCAAAAATTTGTGACAAAAGGAGTATTTCCTTCAGAAAGACCGTTGGTTAGCAAGGTTAGCTAAACTTTTTTGACCCTGCCTCTAAAAAGAATTCGGAATTCGAGAATCGTCAGGAACCGGAAATCGAAACAAGGAATCGAAATCGGAATCAGAATCGTTCAATTTAAACGATACACCAACCCTGTGTATCATTAGATGTATCATTGTCTGGTTTGTGTGTTTAGTTCACTAATGTCTTTTACAGTATCTAAAAAAAAGTTTGAAATATTCAGTATAGGCTACTCACATATTAGTGCCGACAAGATCACTCAAGGTTTCATGGGCGTCTCCCATCAGAGGAACCACCATAGACCTGTTAAGAGGATTCAGATTCAGTTACACAGTGACAAACCACCTAAAATCAATTTTGCATTACAAAATTGTGATAATAGAAAAACTTGTAGAGAATACATTATTCTAAATAATAATCATTATAAGTAATAATAATTGTGAGAAATGATCTCTTACCCTGCTAATCCGTCAGCAAGCGGCTCTCACGAAGTGTCATCGATGTGTCGCTGTAATTTATACTGGTGCACTGTTGGCAATATCCCGCCCTCAACTGATCTGAGAACTGCTGTTGCCCTGGTTTTCATAGGTTTCTCTTTCTCGGTAAGTTTCTGTTCTTCTGTCTGCCCATCCCTCTACAGGTCGGATTAGTTATTCTTGGTGAATGACACAGCATTTTTCATTAGTTAATATAACATCCCCTAAAATTAACTGTTCTTTGCTGAGATAACATGTTTCTGACTGGTTCTGAACTTTTATTTTATTACAAATATTGTTTAAGAATATTAAAAATTGTGGCTGGTATCTTCCTCAGGAAATAATTTCAACAGCTCTCTCCCTAACACAAACATTTAAACAGTACTTACCAGTAATTTCAACACTATAAGGTTCCATTTGTTAAGATTACTAACATCATCATGAACTAATATGGAATGAAGAACACTTTTACATAATTTATTCATGTTAATTGATGGCCATTGCAAATTAAACATTGCATCTGTGAATGTGAACTAACATGAATGCACAACAGAACTATACTCTGTTAGTTAATGTAGGTACTGCATTAAATAATGCTAGCAAATGAGACTAGTGTAGGCTAAAGTGTTTCTGTAGTTGCTTTATGCTATTTTAGGATTTCTTTCTCTGTTAAAAATCAGCGGTCGGTTTTTGTGGTGTCGCAGGTTACTTTCTGAATCTGCTCTGAATAATGAAGGGGTTATAAAGCATAATGTTCATAAATGTGGATGATAGAATGTCATTGACATTTGCATGTTTAAAACTCAGATTAGATTAAGGTAAAAAAAATGAACAATGGAAGTAAATGGGGTCCAAATGTTGTATGAATCCCCCTGATTTTTTTTTTTTTTTATGTTTGAAACAAGAAAGTCATACAGGTCTGAAACAACATGGGAGTGATAAATCTATCCCTTTAACTCCTGTTATTGTTTTAAACAAAATTTGTTTCAATACTCCAGGGTTCCTATTTTCCATTTCAAAATCCCATACTTTTCCAGATTCAAGTTTCCAAACCTCTCTGTAGATCTTTACACTCATCTGTAAATATTTTTTTTTTTATTGTCTATGTTTTATTTAATTGATTTTCTTGAAGTGACTACATGCAGAGCCCCTAAAAATAAAATAATAATAATAAAACTACAGGGTTTTGCATATACACAAGCAACTTTTTCATGCCCTGAAGATACTATTCACATGTGTACTGGAATTTGTTTGAATGCTTACGCATTACAATTTCTAGTATAATAAAAGTAAAAACCCATTTCCTTTGTGCATCATTGCCATCTTATTACAAAGAAAACAAGAGCATTAATAGAGATCTATTTGCTCAAAATGACCCTTTCCTTATCTAGGGTACCTCTAATATTAAGGGCAAATGTCCAATTTAATGCATCCTCTGGTGGCAGAGAAAACATGACACGGAAGGGCTTATGGCACAATACGGCTGTGTGCATTGTCCTAATTGCCAAGTTCAAGGGTCTATTTTGCTTTCGTTGGCAGTAAATCATATTTCAAGACCTTTGGTCTGCTTTAACATGTACTTAGTGGCAGCCAATAAACCACATCACAAAATTTCCTGATGGTGCAATGGGCTCTATGCACAGCGGTATTTCCGGTGAAGGTCTAAGGATGCTCGATAACTTCCACCGATCGTAGAGTCCAATGCAATACCGAGAATTTATATTGAATTTTATACTCCATGGTTATGCTAAAGAAACGTTAGTCACAAAAACAGACAACACAGACACCTCACTGTGTTTATGCTTCTTTTTAAAAGTATATTAAATAAACATTACTATATAAAATTACATCTAAACGTATGAAGTTTTCGTTTCAAAGAAGGGAGGACAGTAAATTTTGAAGTCATAATCCCGTTTTCCTCAGTTTTCCTCCGCTTTAATCTCCCCAACCAGAAACTGAAGAACATCCTTGAGTCAAATGCGGAACTTATGCAGTGCAGTATAGCCCATAGGTGGGGCTGAGATGTGCTAAGATTTTTCTCACGCACACGGAAGTATGTATATTTTTTTTATTTTCCTTTTAAAGGCTCTGTAATGCGATACTAAGAATATTGTGAGAAGAAACCTAAAACGCTTATAATCTGCATTTTTGCATAATGAAAAAGTGCACCTTGAATTCATTCAGTCATGTTTGACTATCACTTACCTGATATGAAAGAAACTTCTTGCATGATACATTTATTTTCATTAAAATTATTATTTTCTTTTATAGAAAACTAAATCGTTACTGAAAATATTTTGTATTTTGTCATATATAATGTTTTCTTTTTTCCATACTTATCCAGATACTCAAATCAAATTCCATACATTTCCAAACAGGAACTACTCAAATAAAACAAAACACAGATATTAATTTTAGTTGCGTTGTTTTTCCTATTTTTATTGATTTTAATTTTTTTTTGGGAAAAAAGTTGCAAGTCAGCCTTATTACAAAACATGGTTGGTTTTACAGCAGGTCACCCCCATAACCTGTAACCAAGCAACATGACAACCAGAAGCCGACCAAAAGTTTAGGGGATCATTTACGGCTTTGTATTTGTTTTCGGTTGCTTCTAGTGTACTGGTGCTTCGTCAGCAGGTCATAGACAGACCTGGTGCTGTCCATCTCCAGGTCCACTGGACCCCAGCCAGGCATCCAGTGTTGCCAGAGAATGCACTTGAACAGGGCAGTGGACCCGAGTGCCGAATCCCTTGGCAGATTGGTTCTCCACCTCTCCTCCTTAATAATCAAAAACTGAAATGACAACATAATTATTATTATTTATATCTAAAACTTCCATCTGATCTAAAAAAAAAGAGAGTAAAGAATTTACAGTGAAATCTACTTACAAAAAATAAACGCAAGCATGCCTTAAGGCAAAGAGATCCTTCGGCAGCGTGACGTCTCGACTCGTATGAAGTCATCTGGTGGCAGCTGAAATTGAAAGGGAGTGGAGAAATAACATTAATACCATTGATTATTAACTAAATCAAATATATATAATCAGCTTGATAAATCTGTGCAAATAAATCACAAATTTGTGTATCAACCAGGAAGTGTTTTACTTTTTTTCCCTCCACCATTTCAGTTTCGGTTTCTTACGTTTTATACTACAATAAAACTGTATGTCTCTAGATATAGAACAACTTTTTCAGTGGATTGTGATTTTATTTGACAAACAGGTGGAGATTTTATGAATTAGATTCCTCAAGGACAACGCCCTTACTTTTTGTCAGTAAAGAGGTCACAGAAAAAAGATAAACGTTTAAAACATTTTGCAATTATTACTGCTGCAAGTTTTAAAAAGCAAAAAATAGACATGTTCACTCACCAGACTGCACACTAGATCACTGCATACAAGTTAGAGTCATTCCGCTCCATCTCAGACAACAGAGTCTGCAGGATAGAAAAGACCCAATCTCTGCTTCCTCTCGCTTAAATACCCTACAACATTTCCTTAATAAACTCTCCCTCTACTTTACCAGACTCAGTTTCTTAGTAAAAAAACAAAAAAAACAAAAAAACTAGTGACTTGACTTAAAGGAGAACTCCTGCGCAAAATGAACCTTTGGTCTAATAAAAGATTCAACCGTTCTCTGAGATTTGTTTTCATGATAATCGAATGTAAAGAGTTGTATCTCTAAAAATATAGCTTTTAACGGTAGTATAGACGCTTTCAGCAGTGACAACAAACAAACGGTACTGCGCATGTGCATTAAACTGGCCCAAACTTAACTTACGGCAAACTTGCGCAGACAATCCATAACAAGTAAATAACCAGCTGGTATTTCTTGCCAGTCAAAGAAAAATAAATGTTACCTAGCCAAACTGAAATGTGACACTACCAGACCCGTTGAACATAAATTGGAGACAAGATGTTTTTCTACCGACGTGTCTAATTTACCGCAGTGTTAAAAAACTGTGGCGAGCGCGGCGACGGGGCTTTATTAGGTGAACATATCTCTCCTTATTAGCTAGGCTTCTTACATGCTTGCTAACCTTTTTTTAAGGCGGGTCTCCACATGACAGCATGTTGGATGGATTTGTGCAGCGTTGTTTATGATACTAACCATTCAATACACAGACTGCTCCGCTGTCAATGTGTTTGCGAGAGAGAGAGGGAGAGAGCTGAACCTGACTCCGCCAGATGGATTTGCTCCGCATATCCATCTGGAAACCTTCCGTTGAAGTAGTTTTGGAAAGGGGCGAAAATACTGGTTAGCTGATTGGCCTATGTTGGTGATAGATGGGCCAAATCAACCAATCAGATCAATCGAAGCATATGACGTACTAACAGAGCAGACGACGAAAACAAAACCACAAGCCAGGCTACTCTTGCTGCTGCAGGTAAAGGCTCGTTAGCTCAGCAAATAAACATGTCGGCAAAAGAAAAACTAAAAAAAACTTTTAAAAAAATTAAAAAGAAAAAATGTTGCGCTTTTCGTTGCGTCACACCTCAACCCGCCTCAAAGCCAACGCTGATTGGACGTTCGTTTGGTGAACTGCTCCCAAATTTTCTTTAACGGAAAGTATCCAGACTGATCTGCGAGTGAAACCTTGAAAGCTCGCGAGATCAGGATGGTCTCACGAGGCTAGGAGAGAGCGTGCGAATATACGCAGCACGCAACTCTGCAGTCAAATACAACTTTTCCCATCTTAAAATTGAAAAAAAACAAAAAAAAACAAAAAAAAACACGGAAATCAATATTTGGCGGTCAGCGCTGATAATGTGGTCGATTGCCACTAATAAATGTATGGGAAACACTGTAGCGGATACTCAGATAAACCTAGCTATTTTAATACCGCCGTCTTCCCTCTTTGTTAGGAAACCTTTTAATTTAAAAAAAATTGCGTTTGCTTCCAAGGTCAGGTTACATCCCACAGCTCAACAACCTGCTCATCACCTTAACTTTCACTGCATTTGCAGTCAATGTCATATTATACAGTAAACAGTATAAACAAACAGAACGGAAGTTAACTTTGGGCCAGCTCATCACCATGGCAGCGCGTCTGATGAAAGCGTTTATATGGGGGCATATAATAAGTGAAAAATAAATCGCTAGTTAATACCACTAACAAGGCTCAAAATAGCCCCACAGTAACAGTAACATAACGAGGGTTCCCACATGAAAAACAGAAGTATTGAGAACTTGTACAGACCATTTAAAAAGAATATATTTTATAAAGACAGTCCACTTTGTGTATACAGGCAGGAGCCATCTTTGGAAAACAGTCTTGACAAGTCGAAACCACGAACAACGTTCATACCAGGGCCCAGGGGAAAGTCCTACTGTACTACTTTACACGCTATTACAAGAGAAAGAATCAGAAAAATCAGACATATATTGGACGTGATCGCTTACGTTATGAAGAGAGCGATTTTTCAACTGAATTTAAATATTTTCCTGACATCGAGGCTGTAGATATCAGCAACTACCTCGTCTTACAGACATGCTTTGACTTTACAAAGTTCGGACCTCAGCTCTTGCAGAATCAGGCTTGTTAAAATAAGGTAAAATACAACTACTAACCAAATAATCATATTTAAAAAGTAACACATTCATATATTCTATACTATTAAACAGGAGTACTATATTATCAAAATGTTATTAGCAACATTTAAGTCTCACGAACCTTCATCAGGCTTCATCATATGCCTGATGAAGGTCATGAGACCGAAGCATTTCTAATACAATTTTGATACTCATTTGCAAGTATTGAAAGTGTGTGAGTTCCTTAATTCAACCCAAAAATACAGAGATATGTTATTTTTGACCATCGTCGCCCAGCCCTACCCTGCAGTCACATGGACTAATTTAGCGAGGTATTTACTACCTTTCTGGGCCTTGAAAGTGGTAATTACATTGCAGTCTATAAAACAATCAAACAACAAAACAAGGTCAGCAAAATGGGGTTCAGATGTAGGTTTTTATAATATAGAGTTTGCAATTTGATACATTATCGACAATGTAACTGAAGCTTTTATTACATTTATCTATAAACAGTTCACTGATGTATCTTAAGGTCTATTTACCCGTTAGCAGCAGGTTCTAAGGCATTCTGGGAATCACCAATAACCTGTAAAACTGATTCACAGACGTCCGAGTTTATTCGCAAGCCTAACAAAATCGAAAAACTAAAAAAATAAACCTGTGACGTGGACAGATGTTGCCCTGGCAAGTTCTAGAATATTTTTCAGTTCACACCCAAATCTAATCATGACTCATAAGAAACAAACGCACGCTATAAGGCAATTCCTGTGGCTCTGGTATCAGTTGTTTACAACAGTGGCAATAACTTCCTATTCCACTCTTAGTTTTGGTTCCTCAGTATGTTTCTTAATGCATGAACTAAAGATACTCGAGTTGTTTTATGACTTTTATGTACCCTTTATGGAGAGGAATGAGCAGAGTGCATATTTAAGTCCTATACCAAATTCAATAAGACAAAACATGAAGATACGTCATTTAAAATGTGTTGCACAGCACACGTTAATGCTTCTCAAAAACAAACAAGAACATGAAAATACTTTAAAAGAGTTAATTCAAGAAAGAAATATATTACAATACACAGACGTCACGACTGTAGTAATTAGATTAATTTCTATCTCTGCTCCAAATATATGCTGATAGATGTGATCTATAAAATAAACCAAAATATAAAATATTATAAATGGATATAGCAAATCGCAAAGTGCCATTTATATGACCTTTTTAGTGTTCTTTATCAATATCCGTTTTCAAATATTTTAGTAACAGCTTATTATAATTGAGTTGGTTGAAGTTGTTAATTCTAGGTGCCATCTGCTGGATTGATGCATTAATGCAACTTAGATGAAATACAACTGAGAAATTGACAGATTTGTGTTGAGAAAACTTATACGGTAACACTTTACAATAAGGTTCGTTAGTTAACATTAGTTAACTACATTACGGTAATATGAACTAATAATGAATAGCACATATACAGCATTTGTTAATCTTTGTTAATGTTATTTTCAACATTTACTAATACTTGATTAAAATCTTGTTAACATTAGTTAATGCACCATGAACTAACATGAACAAACAATGAACAGCTGTAATTTCATGAACTTAACATTTCAGGGCTGCAACTAACGATTATTTTAATAATCGATTAATGTGTTGAATTAATTCGAATAGAATGGATAAAAAACCATTAATTTCCAATCCTTTATTAAAAAACAGAACTAAAAGGTGCAAATTCAGTGAAAAAAAAATCCAGAGCAAAAAAATGGACTAACAAAAAACATACACATGTATGCTTTACATCTGCCAAATATATAGGCTTTTTAAAAAATAAAGTGCACAAAAATGAGCTGTCAGAACAATTAAATGATTAAAAAAAAATACAGAAAAATACCAATCAGAAAACTTAACAGGATTTGTTTGAACGTCAGAACTTGTTCTCTACACCACACTCGCACACACTCACAAACTCACACTCACAAACTTTGGACTGTGTTGTGTTTTGTTTTTGTCAAAGATGTTATAATCTTTAACAAAATGTTTGAAACTTTTTAACAAGCAAATGCACTTATGATCATTTTACCTATATTAGGTAATAATAATAGCAATAATAATAATTATATCAGAAGATAATATCTCTAATTTATCCTAATATTAATTATAAATACAATGAATATAAAATATGAATACAATATAAAGTAATATCAAATACAATGGATTGACCATCTCCTATTGTGTAAGGTATTTTTCCGCTCATCCTTTCCGAGCATATAGTGAAGTTTCTCTGAGTCATTTAGAGTGAAGTTTGAACAATTCAGTGCTGCAAATTGTGGAAAAAATATTCCCCTTTGTAGTAGGCTACTTGGACAGACAAGAAAGTGTTTTCATCTGTCTATCTGATTCAAATCACAGTTTGCTAATTCAGTGGTAAGAATGTAATTGTTGTTTTTATTTATATCTTATATACCTAATTATGTATTACTAGTATCAGAGAATGTCTAGTATGTACCAAATTACTAATGCTCAGACACACTCAGTCTCTCTCGTGAGCGATCTCGGACACATTCGGTCTCTCGCTCCGCGTGAGCGATCTCGGAGACTCGGACACATTCGGTCTCTCTCTCGTGATCACGACACTCGGTCTCTCTCTCGCTCCCACGTGAGCAATCTCGGACACATTCGGTCTTTTCTCTCTCTCTCTCTCTTCTCTCTCTCTCTGTGATCACGGACACACTCGGCTCTCGCTACCGCGTAGCGATCTCTGACACACTCGGTCTCTCTCTCTAGCGTCGCGATCATCACGGACACACTCGGTCTCTCTCGCTCCCGCTTCAGCGATCTCGGACACATTCGGTCTCTCTCTCTCGATGATCACGGACACACTTGGTCTCTCGCTCCAGCGTGAACAATCTCGGAGAACTCGAACACATTCGGTCTCTCTCTAGTGATCACGACACTCGGTCTCTCTCTCGCTGCCGCACACATTCGGTCTCTCTCTCGTGATCACGGACACACTCGGTCTCTCGCTACCGCGTGAGCGATCTCGAACACACTCGGTCTCTCTCTCTCAGCGTCGCGATCATCACGGACACACTCGGTCTCTCCGTTTGACAAATGTGAACTCCGCGATTGAGCGACAGTGCGTAAGAGACCGAGAGTGCTCTGCGCTCAACTCAAACTTTTTTTTATATTCAAACATTTCCGTGTCGTGCGACGCAACGAATCGATAATGTAATTCGTTGCCAACTCTTTCAGAAATCGATTTTAATCGATTCGTTGTTGCAGCCTACTAACATTAACAAAGATGAACAAATGCAGTAACAAATGTATTGCTCATGGTTAGTTACATGTTAATAAATACATTAACCAATGTTAACTAATGAACCTTATTGTAAAGTGTTACCAAAACTACTATAAACAAAAGACTTTTGGATGTTTATTAGGGCTGTCAAACGATTAATCGTGATTAATCGCATCCAAAATAAAAGTTTGTGTTTACATAATATATGTGGGTGCACTGTGTATAATTATTTTTATATATAAAAACACACACATGCTTGTATATATTTAAGAAATATTTCCATGTATGTACTGTATATAGATTTATATATTATATAAATATTTTATATATAAATATATATTTTTTTGTTAAATATACATGCATGTGAGTGTGTGTGTGTATATATATATGTATATATATATATATATATATATATATATATATATACACAGTGCACCCACATATATGTAAACACAAACTTTTATTTTGGATGCGATTAATCGCGATTAATTGTTTGACAGCCCTAATGTTTATACAAAAATAATTTTGCTCCCAAAAAAATGGGACACCTGAATTTAAAGAGCAAAATAGAATTATAAAATCCAACACAATATGTTCACGATTATGTTTTATTCTAAAACAATATCATACATATAATACACAAACCAATTTGTCATGATAATAGGGTAAAATAGATTTTATCTGTTACACCTCAGTTCAGGAAAGCATATCATTTCAACCAGACATGGAATTCATCAATACATTAAATTTGCATTCCAGAGTCAGATTCAGTCACAAATAATGATAAACTCAAGAAACACACCTGAGCAAAACATTTCTCATGGCATGACAAACATAAAAAACACAATCAATTTCAACTTTAAATTATAATGAAAAGAACTTCAGAGATGTTATCATTGCATCATTGTGGCTGAAGAACATAATGTTCCCTTTGACTCTGAGAGTAAAACCAATCACTCAAACATTTGCCACAAACAACAATGGATTGTGGGAGTAAACGAACCTAATAAAAGAAAGTTAACCTTTTCATGCCATGCATGCCATGTGCTGTTGATGTGGGGAATTTCAACCAAGATTCAGAATGAAGTAAACTCATGCAGACAAGGATAATGTTCAGAAGGACCACAGGACCACACCACTACAGCGGATAATGTGATGTAACAAATTTTACAACGTTGCATACCTAAGGATTGACGGAACAGGCATGGCTTTGATTTGCCCAACGACTCCACATGTAAAGACCAGTTCTGAAATATCACTGACCCCACAGATTCTCCTTAACAGAAGCTAGATGCTAAAACATGACGATCAAATGTTAAGGACACTGAAGCAAAACCAATAAACCTGTTCACTGATCAGGGACTCCAGTGTTTTTGGTTTTGCATGAGGCCTTTCTGAAAAAATTAAAATTCAGAGTGAAGGAAGGTCCTTCAAAACATTTCTTCCTCTTGCAAAATAATAAACTAAAAGTTGTTTTTGTTGGAATTAAAAAAGAAGAAAAGAAATAGATAAACTTGCTCTACAAAATGGAAAGCTAAGACAGGCGCAGAGTGTTTGATGGTTTCTCCCCAGTTTCCAGTTCTGTCACACACTTAAAAATTCTAAGAGGAGTCTCTTGCCTTTCCATTGGTTCATACACCTCATCTCACCTCAAGCAGACCCGCTAGTGCTTGGAGAGCTCATTGGATAACCAGTCCAGCCCTTCATAGAGTCCAGTGCCCTGTGTAGCGCAGGTCGCTTGAACGTACCACTGCAAGAAGCCCAGAAAGAGGAAATCAGACAAAATGTAAAAAAATAAAAATGCATGCAAGTAGGTTGAAGCAGCTCACTCTACATAATCTTTTTAAATGTCATGTGAACACTTTATTCTGTGCCAGCGGGAGTCAGACTAACAGACCTAGATAATGTGATAGTAGCACCAGTTTTGTCCAGCAAGTTCATGACTATTCATAAGTTAGTGGTCAGTAAGGTTTTCTTGAAAGGAATTACTTGGAAAGGATGAATTCAATTGATGGTAAAGATATTCATGAAACAAAAGATTAGAAGTTCAAATAAATTTTGTTCTTTTGAACTTTCGATTCATCATAGAATCCTGAAAAAGTGCAATGGTCTGCACAAAAACAGTAAGCATCACGACTGTTTTCAACATCGAAAATATTAGGAAATGTTTCTAGAGCAGCAAACCAGCATACAGAATTATTTCTTGTATTCAATATTTCATGTGACTATGAAGACCAAGGCTGCAATTTTTTGATAAAAAAATACACAAAAAAACACAGTAATATTGTGAACTATTATGACAATTTAAAATGACTTTTTTTATGTTAATATATATTAAAATGTAATTTATTCCTCATTATTCCTAATTTTCAGCATCATTACTCCAGTCTTCAGTGTCACATGATCCTTCACAAATCACTCTAATATAGAGATGCAAATTATCGATTAATTCATTAATCATTAATTGATTGACCTTATCGATCGATTAACGATTAACTGATAAGCAGAGATTTTCCTGAGAATGTACATTTCTCACTGTATCAATAGAGTCTTTAACATAAGAAGCAAAAATAGCTTATATACTGAATAAAAATGCATGTTATATTGCTCAAATGGTGTTTTATTGTAACAGTTGGGATATGGTACAGAGTGGCATTTATGTAGTTTAACTAAATAAATTATGCACAGAAAATGTACATAAAAATACATAACAAATATTTGTGCACTGGCACACTTGTTGCAAACATTAAGCAAGATAAAATAAATGTTAATAAAAATTCATATGGGTATGCTTAGCCTTAATATATTAAGTCTACATATAATAATCTATCTGGTAAACTACTTGGATGAAAAAAAAATTAAACATTAGTAGCAGCACTTATAGAGGGTAGAATATGACCAACAGCTGGACAGGGTCTCTGCAAATACTGCTCAAAATGCTATTTTCCTCACCAAATTAAAGAGAATGGTTTTTAATCTAAATAAAGGGCTAAAAAATAAAGGGCTTTAATCTAAAAAAAGATTGTAAAATGTTTCAATATCATAGATAATTAAATTATGCAATAATCAAATATTACGACTCAACGTGTCACCTCACCAACGTGACGTGCTTGTACAGAATATGTTGTGGACGCTCACTGAAAACAGCAACCAAACCCAATGAATTCACAACGATTTAATAAAATAGTGTTCTGATGTTATCTAAGCTGACAGTCACAAATTAATCATTGTTATTATTAGTAACGTTAGTGCATTGCTGGTTGAGCTGCGCGCGCTGAATGAATAACCGCTGAGCACTTTCATTATTTAAATCAAAGAAACACAACCGATATGAGATTAGTCAGACATATACAAAATGAACATAATATTACAAATAATATCTTCACAAAATGACGTGAATGCACAAGTGAACTTGAACCAAGTTACGTGCCATTCAGACTGACTGAATGTTGTGCACGCGCTCTTTTAAAACAACGCGACAGGGCAACTAAACCCAAATTATTCACCACGTTTTATTGCAATATTGTTCTCTTTATTATGTTATGTAATATATGACACTCCCAATAGTCATTATGAGTCGTACATTGCCGTTTGAGCTGCGCACGGTAAAGATCACGCTTAAATTTTTAACATAATGCATCCAATATGAGATAAATCAGATATAGACATACACATAATAAACTATTAACTTACAACTTACATTTGCATAAAACAAAAGGCTGCGAATACACACGCAAACGTAGTCATGATGAAGTCCAAACATAACTCCGGCTTGCTCGCTTACATCTTTTGCGGTTGAGCAGCAGGCACGCGCATAGACCTGATTAATCGATAATGGATAAGTTTGATCGATTAATGTATTATCGAACAATTAATCGATAATCGATTAATCGTTGACATCCCTACTCTAATATGATGATTTTATGCTCCAAAAACATGTATGATTATTATCCATGTTGAAAACAGTTTTTTACATTTTTATTTCAGGATTCTTATGATGAATAGAAAGTTCAAAAGAACAGCTTTTATCTGAAATGGAAAGCTTTTGTTACATTAAACACTACCCTTTAAAAAGTTTGGGGTCAGTAAGAATGTGTATTTTATTTTTGGGGGAAATGAATAAGAAATCAATAGTTCTATTCATCAAGGATGAGATACATTGATCAAAAGTTACAGTAAAGACATTTATAATGTTAGAAAAGATTCTAATGAAATAAATGCTGTTCTTTGAAATTCTTGTGAAATATCACAATACTTAGCAGTGCGCCAACGCTCTGAAGCGATTTTTTGTAGCCTATAAATTAATGTATCTCCAAAAAACGGATAATGCCATACTTTTTAGTTGTGCTATTATGGCGTAATAATCTGTTTGGTTGTAAAATGTACCTGAATGAAATGAAATCGAAATGTCGTCCTGTGGAATTATTCATTCACAGACAGCATACGAAGATGTTCAACTAATAAAGATCTTCATCACTGGCAAAAATATGATGCATTTGCAGATTTGCTTTCACTAGACTAGACTGTAGATCCACGACCACTGACCACTTGTTTGTACCCTGCTGCACAATCTGTGACAATTGCGCGAAAATATAACGATATTTGAAAAAGCTATTTATGATCCCAACCCAACTTTGATTAACGCTAATATTTTTTTTTAATCGCCCGATAAGAGTCTCACGTTAATGCAAAATGCCAACACGCGATAACGGCCCAGCACTATTATATATATATATATATATATATATATATATATATATATATATATATATGAATGAAGAGTTTGGTTCCAAAACGCTATACATCTTTAGCAAGAAAATGGGAAAATGAAAACCACTATTTTCTGTTTCAAATTTTCACATAGCATTTGTAGGTTATAATATCAATAAAAATTTAAATCCAGGTTTTGATTTTCAAAGATTTATTATAAAAACAGATCTTTTTTCTCTCAAAATGCAATAAATCCATTTTTTTTTCAAAACGCAATTAATCAAAATAAAAATGTTTACACATCAAATTTCTTGTGCATACTATAAATCCATTGCTTTAATATAACAATATTTGGTGACACTTTAAGAGTACATGTCATGAATTATCATGAATTCATGGATAAATGAATCATGCATAAATTATGCATTCGATTCATTCATACATTAATATTATCATCAGGAACTAACATTTTTTTTTTTAACAGTTCAACATTTTTCATTCATGACTTCATGGATGAACAACACCTTAATTAAAACATTAACTAAGATGAGCACATCATCATGAATTATGATTAATTAAGCATGATCTAACGTTACTTCTGCATATCGCTGTTGTCAACCTTGGGATGTCGCGCTGAGCTTTTTGACGGCGATCAGCTGTAAAATGCCTCGGTCCTGCTCGGTTTTTGTTGACTTTGAATAAAACAACTGAAAGTTTTTCAAAAGATCCCCTGGGGTCAGTGTGTCAGCGTGACAGAAGTTTGATGCTGTCGTGTGAGAACAAGCAACAGCCGGCATTTCCTCCTACCGAGTGCCTCATCTCCTCACGTAAATGATTCGATTTCGAGGTCACGTTTACCCGTGCAGGATGCCTTACCCTCCGCAGGTTCACCAATGCTGTCAAAATTATTAATTTTTTTTGTTTGTTTGTTAATCGAAAGGACAAAATAGATGTGTAAACCTAGGAAGCCGGAGTTAAAGCGCTGCCGTTACTGTTTACATTGCGTGGAATGAGTGCGTTGTGATTGGTTAAGCGGATATGTTGCATTTTGCAGAGAAGGGAGACTGGCGTTTGTCGCGGTTTGGAAAGAAAGGGAGAAAACATTACATAATAACACGGCGGATATCGCATTTTACGTAAAATTAAACATTGTTTTGTATCTGGTCGGTATTGAAAAGTCAGATTTTTGCAGTAAACTATTTTTTTTTTTTTAAATGGCGTTTATCGCGTTTTGGAACCAAACTCTTCATACACTCACCGGCCACTTTATTAGGTACACCTGTCCAACTGCTCGTTAACACTTAATTTCTAAGCAGCCAATCACATGGCGGCAACTCAGTGCATTTAGGCATGTAGACATGGTCAAGACAATCTCCTGCAGTTCAAACCGAGCATCAGTATGGGGAAGAAAGGTGATTTGAGTTACTTTGAACGTGGCATGATTGTTGGTGCCAGAAGGGCTGGTCTGAGTATTTCAGAAACTGCTAATCTACTGGGATTTTCACGCAAAACCATCTCTAGGGTTTACAGAGAATGGTCCGAAAAAGAAAAAAACATCCAGTGAGCGGCAGTTCTGTGGGCGGAAATGCCTTGTTGATGCCAGAGGTCAGAGGAGAATGGCCAGACTGGTTCAGAGCTGATAGAAGGGCAACAGTGACTCAAATAACCACCCGTTACAACCAAGGTGGGCAGAAGAGCATCTCTGAACGCACAGTACATCGAACTTTGAGGCAGATGGGCTACAGCAGCAGAAGACCACACCGGGTGCCACTCCTTTCAGCTAAGAACAGGAAACTGAGGCTACAATTTGCACAAGCTCATCGAAATTGGACAATAGAAGATTGGAAAAACGTTGCCTGGTCTGATGAGTCTCGATTTCTGCTGCGACATTCGGATGGTAGGGTCAGAATTTGGCGTCTACAACATGAAAGCATGGATCCATCCTGCCTTGTATCAACGGTTCAGGCTGGTGGTGGTGGTGTCATGGTGTGGGGAATATTTTCTTGGCACTCTTTGGGCCCCTTGGTACTAATTGAGCATCGTTGCAACGCCACAGCCTACCTGAGTATTGTTGCTGACCATGTCCATCCCTTTATGACCACAATGTACCCAACTTCTGATGGCTACTTTCAGCAGGATAATGCGCCATGTCATAAAGCTGGAATCATCTCAGACTGGTTTCTTGAACATGACAATGAGTTCGCTGTACTCAAATGGCCTCCACAGTTACCAGATCTCAATCCAATAGAGCATCTTTGGGATGTGGTGGAACGAGAGATCGCATCATGGATGTGCAGCCGACAAATCTGCGGGAACTGTGTGATGCCATCATCGCAATAGGGACCAAACTCCCTGAGGAATGCTTACAGCACCTTGTTGAATCTATGCCACGAAGAATTGAGGCTGTTCTGAAGGCAAAAGGGGTCCAACCCGTTACTAGCATGGGGTACCTAATAAAGTGGCCGGTGAGTGTATATATATATATAATAAATTGTAAGAGTATTTCACAATATTACCTTTTACTGTATTTTGAAAATAAATGCAGCCTTGGTGAGCATAAGAGACTTAAAAAAACATTTTAAAAATCTTCCTGACCTCAAACTTTTGAGCATTAGTGTATAAATGTTAATTAGATTTTACTCAGATTTTGTGCCGTTTAATAAAAGGTATGACTATGTTGAAACTAAAGAGTAGAGGAGTACATTGGTCTCATTAGTGAGCATGTGCGTACCGTTCTGCTGCGTAGACTCTGCAGCCCAAGTTTGTCTGTGAGTTCACTGACAGCCATGGCGTTGGGCAGATCCTGTTTGTTTGCAAAAACCAGCAGCACGGCGTCCCTCAGTTCATCTTCCTGCAACTGCACATACGCACAGGAAAAGACACTGATGAGGCAACTTAACCACATTAAGCCAACAAAATACTTCCACAAATGTCCTTAATCGTTGCTCACAATGATTTAGGTTTACCATTTTAGAAAGCTCCTCTGCAGATTCTGCCACTCTCTCTCTGTCATTGCTGTCCACAACAAAGATCAGACCCTGAGGACAAAACAATGAATGGAAAAAGAGAAATGAGTCTATAAGAAACCATAAGTAAGTGTGGAGTGAAATAATATTTCATACAAATGCACATCAAGATCATACCTGTGTGTTCTGAAAATAGTGTCTCCAGAGAGGACGAATCTTGTCCTGACCGCCAACATCCCACACAGTGAAGCAGATGTTCTTGTATTCAACAGTTTCTACATTAAAACCTGCCCAGTAGAAACACAGTGCTCAGAAAAACATATCATACAATCAGATCTGTTCAGCCAGTTTCATTAAAAAGCAGAACTCTTGAGTGGTGCAAGACAGGACAATCAGGCAATCACAGAAACCACATGTATGACGGATTGGATGTTGACATATCATAAAGGGAGACAAAAGTAACAAAAATTCATAAATTGTCCCCAGTGGATGATGGAATACTCATATGGTATGACTGTCTGACTCAAACAATCCAATGACATCAATCCATCCATGAGAACTGCTCTGAGATCATAAAGATGAGCTAATGGTGTCACATGTTTACCAGTCCTGTCTTCTTACCTATGGTTGGAATGGTGGTCACTATTTCTCCAAGTTTCAGTTTGTACAATATTGTGGTTTTGCCGGCAGCATCCAGCCCCACTGTAAAACAGCAAGAGTGCATGATGGGAATAAGGTTTTCGAATATATAAGACATAAACAGCAGTAACGTGACTTTAAAACTCTCAAATGATCTCATGTCATGTCCTTAAATGGCCAAGGATATAAACTAGATTGTACTATACTAATAAATATACTGAATATAACATTTAACAGGAACTAAACGATACTACTCTATATTGTGGTTTTACAGTTTTACACTATAATTAACTAGAGAATAACTGTAACTCTATTATACTAGTATGGAAAGTTGTAAACCTCTACTAAACATGGTGTAAAAAAGTGAGCAAAAAATGCCAGGGGGTAATAATGTATATAGCTATATTTAAAGCTTTCTTATTCAAAGACTAATACTGTATTTAGAGCCTTTCTTTAGTCAACAAAACCATAGTTGAGTTTTTATTAGTAAACCTGCATTTCACAATGTGAAATTTGGTCACAAATGTGAATGAATTAAATTAAAGCACTTTTCATTCTTTTTAAAAGCAAAAAAGTACTTTTTCCCCCAAAAGTGAGAGGTCTTACTCTTGAGCACTGAATATTTTTATTAATAAATTACTGAATAACACAACACAATACAACTGTATACGTACAATGCCAAAATAAAGTGGTTTTCATTATAGTTATGAGTATACCATTTGACGAAAAAAAGACACACTATTATACTATATCATACAATGAAATAATTCACTCTTCACTTGAAGATAAATGATACTAAACGTCAACGTTCTTGTTCATGAACTGACAGTCTCTTAAAATAAAATTATTTATCACATACCAACATTATCAAATAAAGCTTGTGAGATAATATCGCAGACTCTATATAAATGCCCATTTGACTTAGCAAAGTACATACATTGTAAAGAAAATCAGGAGTCAGTTTAGTTTTCTATTTCATTCGTTATTTTCTGGGGAATGACAGAATTGCGAAAGTTGGCTAACGCCGCTAGCATAGCTAGCATGAGACTCAATAACGTTACTCACCCATGAGAATTCTCATCTGTTTCTTTCCAAACAGCCTGCTGAAGATCGACGAGATGGTCAGACCCATGATGAAGGACACAAATCACCTAAAACTACGTGATTACTGCTAATGTCTAAAGTTTTTCGTTGTGATGCTCGTCTGCTGTCAAGAAACCTTATCGACTCTGCGCTTGCGTAATGCCACGTCACGGCCGCCGTGGAAGATATGATGATGATGCCACGCCACTTCCGACAAGGAGTTTTTCAGAATGACAGCTTTTAGAACAAAATAACCAGCTTAATGATAATACAAAGTACACATACTCTTAAACAACTAATAATAGCAATAGTGCAATTATTATTATTATTTATTGATATAATTATTATTGCTCAGTATTAGTGATATCAATAATTTTACAAAAATTTAATTTAACAGCATGTGCCCCTGTTTGTGTTAAACGTTGTTTTTGGCTGTAATAAAAAAAAAGTCAAATTGTGAGGTACGTGATCTATACAAATAACGAATTAAAGAAATGAGAAAGTACTTTTGGTTCTCAATTGTCTCAGCCTTCGTTATTTTATTGTAATGATTTCGTTATGTAGGCCTATATAACCTAATGGTGCAAAAATAATTATTCAGTTTACAAAAATGTCTTTGGTTCATATCCAATAGAAATTTAAATCACAATATTAGCCTCCTTAAAAAATACTGTTAAATCAGCAGTTTGTTAAATGTACCAGTCTTTCTCTGGATTTTGTATGATTGTATAGGCCTAGTGATTATGGGAAGGGAACATGGAGTGTGTAAATCAACAATAAAATCCCGAAGGCATTATAATTTGTTGGTACATGAAATGTCTTTTCCACTTCTTTCCATACATTCAGTACACTAAGCAGGCTTTTTATTTTAAAAACAACCAAGGCAACAGCAGCCTTGGTTGCATTTTACATCCTCATTTTACAATTGTACATAGTGAGGTAATCACTTCAGGGAGACATTACAAAATTACTAGACTAAACTTAACATTTTGCCCTTCTATTTGGAATTGTTCCCCTATATCTATGCACACTTGCAATCAGAGATGCATACTAGAAACCCGCACTTAGAGTAAAAGTACAAGTGCTCTATCAAAAAAGTGACTTGTGTAGAAGTTGAAGTGCTCTTTAAGCACCACACTTAAGTAGAAGTACTAAAGTATTCAACATTTTTTGTACTTAAGTATTGCAAGTTTATTTTAAAATGTACTACTTAAGTCCAAAAAGTAAAAGTACTGTGTCATGCAATTATTAAAGAAAGCAGTCAAAAGTTTGAATCAAATAAGGCGCTTTGGCGGATACAAATTTGCTTTGGCGGCCGCCAAAAATGTCATTGCAGGACAATCCCTGCATTAGTTGTCAATGTGTGTGTGTCAATCAATACCAGGTCCATTACCCTATAAACTGGCGTGCGATTTAGGCAGCATGAAAGCCAACTTGCAACGAATGATTCATACAAATTGTTTATAATTATGTGTACATAAATAATGTTTAGTAACTAGCAGAACATTAAAAAAATATTGAAGTCTTAAATTCATCGAAAATATCTACTGAAGTAAAAGCAGAAGTATGAGAAAAACAATACTCTAGTAGAGTACAGATACAGCATTTTAGTACTTAAGCAGTACTTAGTTCTACTTCGTTACTATACATCTCTGCTTGCAATATATATATATATATATATATATATATATATATATATATATATATATATATATATTCTGTATTTTTCACATCCTCATGAAGCAAAAAAAAGCTAATTAAATTAATTTGTCATCATGTTGAAACCTTAAATAACTCTTTTTAGGTTTATAAACAAAATCTACTTTTGGCTACAAATAAAGTAACTTGAACAGCTCGGTTTTATCTCCCATAACAAAGTAACAAGTAAACCATCGTATTACTAGATTAGATAAAATTGGATTAAACAACCAGTTTGATCAACTGGTAATCTTGAAAATAATAAACAATCTATCAGTTTAATCCATCTCAAATGAGATAACCAGCATTAAGCTGTGCAATAATGCTGCCTATGGCAATGGTCTTTAAGAATAGAAAATCCCTTCAAAAGGTTGGAAGGTCTGGAACCAGAGTATATCAATGAAAAAATGGTTTCCTTTTACAGTCCAGTTACCCATGTAAATACTATGTACTTATTTAAGTAACTACAATTACTGGGTAATAACTAGTACTAACCCTGAACCTACCCCTAAACCTACCCCTGTTCCATGTACTTACCTTATATTAGCCAGTAATTTCTAGGTAAGTACACTGTAAGAACTGTACTGTAAAAGGAAGCTTTACCGAAAAAATTAAAAAATAATAGTAATCACCAGCATACAATGTTTCCATTCAGTTTTTATCAGATCTTTATTTTCTCACAGGTGTGGACCTTGTGGCACAGTTCGAGCAAGAGTAGGGAATTTGCCGCAGTAGGGAAAGTGTATAGGATCAGAAAATCCTGCTCAGGAAAGGGGAACCTTATTGGTTTACTGGAGTGTCCCATAAAAAATTTTCACCGAATGCACCTTGATCATTGATATTAAAGGTGCCAGTACTACATACATACATACGACGCAAAAAGAAAAGAAACATGGAGCAGATTGAAGAAACGATTCATCCCGTCCAATCCACCATGTCCATCCCACCTCAGAAAAATCAAGCTAGGTACTATGATCTGTTCAAATGCTTTTAACTCAAACATTTACTTACATATTGTTCAATGGAGGTATTTTACATCAAAGGCGGTTAAATATCATTGGGCTAATCAATCATGGACGACTCCATATTGCTGTCAATACTTCATATACCATTTTGTTCCTAACATCTTAAAAGCTCAGTTGGAGGCAAAGTCCCTGAAACAAGACCTAAGGAGGCTTTTGCAAAAAAAAGTTTATGTGTAACTTTACAAAACCTCCTGGAATAAAATTAACTGCCATGAAATGGAATGTTCACGGAGCGGAGAGTCCTACATGTCAGATTAGGCAGCACAGCAACAGAGACTTTTGGAGTGAGCGTCAATGCACATAGACATGGCATTTGCTCGCTCTCAAGCAACAACTACTCCAAACTTGCGTGATAGGGATGCCTCAACCTGGAATTCCACCTAAACTTCCTCTCTATTGTGCCATAATGCTCTCACAGTTATCAAGTAAACGTGCAATTTAAGCATTATTTTACAGTCCTGAAAAACAATCAGATTTGTATGGGGAAAAAATTAAAAGAACATTAGTAGGAATACAGCATAGAAAAAGACAGATAAGATAGATTAGACATGATGCCGAACACTTGATAGCTCCTCCACACGCGCGACACACACACACACACACACACACACAAGTTCTTCAGGACAGAATCTATCAACTGACACCCTCTGTCTTTCTAAAGTTCACGATCAGCGTTTGGAGAGCTCATTTGATAACCAGTCCAGTCCTTCATAGAGTCCGGTGCCTTGTGTAGCGCAGGTCGCTTGAACGTACCACTGTGAAAAACGGACAACGGACAATAAAAATGCAGTCACTACTTAAACAAGTGGACGTTAGAGTCAATCAAGTAAGTGTGCGTACCGTTCTGCTGCGTAGACTCTGCAGCCCAAGTTTGTCTGTGAGTTCACTGACAGCCATGGCGTTGGGCAGATCCTGTTTGTTTGCAAAAACCAGCAGCACGGCGTCCCTCAGTTCATCTTCCTGCAACTGTATAAATGAAGGAAGTGAGCATGATGAGGCTGATCTAACAATATCAATAAATCAACACATTAATATATTACAGGGCACAACAATAAGAATGGAGTCACGGGCCATTTGCCAAATCAGCTAATACTGCACATTAGAGCCAGACCGATTTTATCGGCAGGCCGATATTATTGGCCGATATTAGGCATTTTCCAAATTATCGAGCAGTTATAATGGCCGATAAATAAATATTTCAAAAATAAAATAAACGGACGAAACACGCTTCAACCATGTCTTGAGTGTTGGAGTTGTATAGTTTGTCCACCAGAGGACACTCTACACCATCCCTATTGGCAACACTCATGTATAACGCGCCACACATCCTGCTGATCCAGGTTGCAGGTAGCTTATATGGCAATGTAGGGACTAATTATTATTTTATTTATCACTTTAATATATTTTGATGTTCCTCTGTTCTGTTGCGTCAATAAAAGAAACAAGTTTCTTTTTAAAATGCATTATCATTAGCCTAGAAATCTAGACGCACCCTAGCGGCAGAAAAAATTATTTTGCTGCAAAGTGTGGTCTAGCAACTCTCCATTGATTTTTTAGCTGGAAAACCCCAACTATGGAAGGGCCAATCACATCGTGTATAGAGTCGGTGGCGGGCTTAACAAAATGACGACAGAGTTGCGATGGTCAGAGCCAGCTCGGACATATTCGGTTTTAAGTCGTTCATCCTCGGATGCGGCCGGCACCGCGAGCGCTGTTACAAAAAAGCTGTGGCGAAACGATCAACTGGTCATATTTGCCACGTTTGTGCTGTGTCGTCGAGTAAAAGTTTAATACATCAACTTGCTCCGCTGACTACGTCACCTTCTTCGTTGCTCTTATTGGCTTTAGCGCTATCTAATTGCGTGCAGAGAGAATTTGAAAGACAACCGTTTATCCCGCCCTCGGATTGAGCCCACTCAATGAAGAGTTTCCAGACCTAACATCTTGATGTAGGTCTGGCATGCCAGGCTACATTATCATATTATTTTAGTTAAAACTCATAAATAACTACAAATAACTAATGTTAGGGAAATCTGTAAATCTTTTGTTGCGCGTTTCTGGAAAAATATCGGCCGATATATCGGAATGTCGGATTTTAAAAACAACAAATATTTGTATTCGTGCCGGCCTTCAAAATCCTTTATCGGTTCGGTCTCTACTGCACAAAGTATTTTTGTAATAATTTAAAAAAAAATTGGTAAACTTTTCCTGATATTTAAAATAATATTATGAAAGTCAACATGAAATATTGAATTATTTATTATACACATTTTCTTTTAATTCATGTGCCCTTGTAATCTTTAATCAAAATATCTTCCCCTGCCTCTAACAGTGACATCACTTCTTTGAACATGTGTTTCCTGGTGTCACTCACATGAGATCACAGCAATAGCAAACTACAGTCATCCAGTGTTTTAATTAATTCACGATTGAAAAAAAAAAAATCCCACCCTTTCTAGTTAAAGTCAGATCACAAACATAATGTTCAACAACAGTTGATGGGCCACATTGACTTGCTCACTATGGAAATCAATGGGTCAATCAAATCAACTGTTTGGTTACCAACATTAAAGTGATACTCCACTTTTTTGGAAATAGGCTCATTTTACAACTCCCTGAGGGTTAAACGTTTGAGTTTTACCATTTTTTTAAACCATTCAGCCGATTTTCTGATATTTAGAGGAATATCAGTAACCAGACAGTTTCTGGTCTCATTGACTTCCATAGTAGAAAAAAATATACTATGGAAGTCAATGAGACCAGAAACTGTCTGGTTACTGATATTCTTCTAAATATCAGAAAATCGGCTGGATTGAAATCGAAAACTGTTTAACTCTGGGGAAGTTGTAAAATGAGCCTATTTCCCTTTAAAACCAATGTTTGGTTTTACATGAGTAAAAATTACATTTTTTGCTTTCTCTTTAAGCTGGACAACTATTTTCTTCTAGAGCTGATCTACTGCCGAAACAAACCTAGTTGCATTATATTCCTATAATCACTGTAAAGCTGCTTAGAAACAATCTGTATTGTAAAAAGCGCTGTATAAATAAAAGTGACTTGACTTGACAAGACAATAGAAATTATTCCCAGAAATGAAATGGCATTGTGTGTGTTGGCAAATGGCAAAGTTCCTGACAAACATAACACATGGACTTTGTCATGACACTTTGGTAAGAAAGCTCCGGCCAAGAACATAAATGCACATATAAATACGAATACATCGTGTAATGTGATCTCAGGTCACTGAAAAAGTGACAGGTTCTTGAGCGTGATCCAAGAGTTTAGGTATAGAATGACAGTTCAGTCCTATTCCTATGAATGGGAGAAACTGTAACATCTTCTGAGTAAAAGAACCAATGGTTGATTGGTAACATCACTGCAGCTCCAGTTCCCATTGAAGCTTGAGACTTGCAAATATGGCCACCGAGTGGAACAGACTTACTTTGAAAGGGTTTTTGACGGGATACAGATTTGACATATCTGAAGCTTAAATGGAACGCTTACCATTTTAGAAAGCTCTTCTGCAGATTCTGCAACTCTTTCTCTGTCATTGCTGTCCACAACAAAGATCAGACCCTGAGGACAAAATTGAACAGCTAAAATAATGATCCTAAAAATTAGACTTCACAGTACATCTTAACCACATAAAAAGAGACTAGGTAGACTCTAGAGACTAGACTATTTAATATACGTTGCTTTGGATAAACATATTCAGAAACAGATAAGTGGCACCTTCGCCTGCAAAAAATGACCCTATATAAAAATCATACCTGTGTGTTCTGAAAATAGTGTCTCCAGAGAGGACGGATCTTGTCCTGACCGCCAACATCCCACACAGTGAAGCAGATGTTCTTGTATTCAACAGTTTCTACATTAAAACCTGTTAATCAGAAGAAAACAAATACAGTTCAAAAACATCGAATCATAATATCAATAATATTTGATTGGCTTTGATTAGTGATAGGCAAATACATCATCCATGGTGAATTACTAGATGATATTTGGCTAATAAAAGATTGACAATGACAGCGCCTAAATTAACCCTTTGTTCTGCAATTACTGTAGCTCAGTCAGAAACAGTAAGAGTGACTCTGCAACAGTTATTTTTGACAATTTTTAAAAAATAATTTCTGTAAAAGCTTGTGATCATGTGGCAGACAGCAACAGTTACTAAGGTAGGATTGGTCGGTAATGTTTTAAGGCGGGCCTTAGTGAAGTAAATTAACAGCAGTAGCCATTACACCTTTTAATGAATTTTGATTTAAAAGAAAACCACTTAATTTCAGTAATTCATGTTACTTGTATATGCTGTCAATAAATTGGATTGTGCATAAATTAGTGATATATATGCAAATGAACCCATCTAGATATATGTACCAATAAAAACAATTATAAAAGCTTTTAAATGTCAGACAAAACATTACTTTAGGAGCAAATTCTCCCTGAAAACACTTAATTAAAACCCACACTGAAGTTGTAAAGGCAATGGCTGTGCCATAATAGATATTAATCACCAAAATGAACAGAATCCTGAAAACTGATTCACCTACATCACATATCAGATTTAATAATGAGCTGCTTCTGTTTTTAATGAAAAATGTAACATTGTGAAAGAGTGATAGGGATGTCAGTGTAATCTCACCTATAGTGGGGATGGTGGTGACAATTTCTCCCAGCTTCAGCTTGTAAAGTATTGTGGTTTTACCTGCAGCGTCCAAACCCACTGTAATAGTAAACAAAAATAAATAAATAAATAAATAAAACAACTTCAGCTGTCATTTTCATTTCAATGGTGTGCTTTTATCAATTCATTCAAGCTCTATCTGAAGCTAACGTAAGCAAGCTAACATTAGCCACTGCCCCAAGAAATATGACATTGGTTATTGAATTTGATACAGGAAATGACTAAAATCATCTTTTATCTAATCTTACACTCACATACTATTTCCATATAGTCATAGAATTTAATATTTACCACACAAATACATCAGAAACACAGAAGTGTAACGTTAATGCACTTGAAACACTCACCCATCAGTATTCTCATCTGTTTCTTGCCGAAAAGTCTCCCAAACAGCGATGAGATGGTCAGACCCATGATGGTTTAAAAGAAGAGCTGAAAGCCTATCAACAAGCGAAACAATAGAGAAAATGTAAAAACGTATTTTAATGAATATTCTGTCTCTTTGTGCTCAGTGTCTGGCGGTCGCTTGACGCGTTGCCACGTAAGAAAGGAGCCACCGTGGAAGTCTCGGCGTCACTTCCTGCTGCAATCCCATTCTGGCCAGTGATCATTATTCATAACTTCCGTATGTTCTTAAACGCCCATGTGAAACGCCCATGTGCTTTTTATTTTGTCTGATGATGGCAGGAGTAATGTTGGATGATGGCGATAGCATACAAACTAGACTTGCATTATTCTCTTTTTTATTTTATTTTTATAATAAAGTCTCGAAAATGAGGGCCACGGCGAATTTTAAAGCACGGGACAACCATTTGATATTTATTATCCTTTTGTTTTGTTTGTAATTTATTAATTAAACCAAAAATCAAGACTAAATTAAGAACAACAATCCCCGTGTGCTTTATATATATATATATATATATATATATATATATATATATATATATATATATATATATATATATATATATATATATATATATATATATATATATATATATATATATATATATATATATATATATATATATGAAGAGTTCAGATGCAAAAGCCTCTAAATGCCATTTGAATTTTTCTTCTGAAAATGATCATTTTTATCAAGCTTGTATATTTAAGTTCAGTAATTTCACTTAAATGGCAATGAAGATTACCTATTAATGGTCATTTAAGTGAAATTACTGAACTTAAATATACAAGCTCTGATAAAAATGGTCATTTTAGAAGAAAAAATTCAAATGGCATTTAGAGGCTTTTGCATCTGAACTCTTCATATATATATATATATATATATATATATATATATATATATATATATATATATATATATATATATATATATATATATATATATATGAAGAGTTCAGATGCAAAAGCCTCTAAATGCCATTTGATACCATTTTTATCAAGCTTGTATATTTAAGTTCAGTATTTAAGTTCAGTAAGTTCAGTTGAATTTTTATATATATATATATATATATATATATATTATATATATAATGTCGTTTATATATATAGTTTGCACCAAGTGTTGGGTGTAACTAAGTAATTAGTTACTGTTATTTAATTACATTTCCCTTGAAAATGTAAAGGTAATGGATTACTCTCTTTTTCTGTAATTTAATTACAGTTACTTGTGATGTAATTGAGGCAAATACTGTGTTCAGATCAATCCAATCTCACATCGATTCGTATGCATTTTATGGGGTGTCTAAATCGTACAACAGCATGAATTAACCATCTTGTAAAATATGTATGAAAAAAGTGTGAAATGTCATGAGATCAGACATAAAACAATAGTGGTTTTAACATCAAAATGTATTGTCTGATGTTAAAAAGTATGTTTTTATAATGTAACCTTCTCCACCTTGGTCAGTTTAAGGATAATTCATGCAATTTTATAGTATTTATTTGAAAAAAATAAAACAGATTCATGTCTATCCTTGTATTATTCAGCTGGTTGAGACTGATATGGGATTTTGAAAGTAATTAGTAATTAAAAGTAATTAAATACTTTTTAGAGAGAGTAATTAGTACAGTAATCTAATCACACTGTTGAAGAGGTAATTAGTAACTAGTAATTAATTACTTTTTTAGAGTAACTTACCCAACACTGTATATATATATATATATACTATATATATATATATATATATATATAGATATATATATATATATATATATATATATATATATATATAAAGAGTTCAGATGCATAAAGATCTATAGATGCCATTTAGAAATTTTCTTCTATAATGATAATTTTTATATCAAACCTGATATATAAATAGTTCAGTAATTTCACTTAAATGGCAATGAAGATGACCTATATAATTGTCATTGAAGTGAAATATAATTGAACTAAATATATACATAGATTGATAAATAATAGATAGATATCTAGATAGATAAATATTCAAATGGCACTTTTTATACATAGGCTATTTGCATCTGAACTCTATCATATATAGACCTATATATATATATATAGATAGATAGATATATATATATATAGATATATATATATAATATATAGTATATATAAATATATATATTTATACAGGCTTTTGCATCTGAACTATTCATATATATATATATATATATATATATATATATATTATTATTATTATTATTATTATTATTAATTCATTAAATATTATATTATCTCCCCGGACCCATCACCCAGTATTTTTATATTATTTTGAAATTAAGCAATGTTTCTTGCTAACTATGCCATAGCCAGAACATTTGGCCATTTTTTCCATTGGATAACTAATTTTGTTGCGCGTAAAATGTTGACCAGTAGAGGTCACTGCGTGCTAATTTTAGTGGTGAAGGTCAGAGTAATATCATACAGAATACAGACACAGTACACAGTTTACAGATAAGTAGTTCAACACATATAGGCTATGTATTATTAATGTTTAGACCTATATTAGCCACTTGAAAGTGTTTCCAAACGCTGTATGTTTGATATATCATCTAATGAGCTTGACTTTTATGTTGTATGTATCTTCATGATAACACCCACACATCACCTAACCTGGCTTTCGCAAGCTAGTGTAATAAAGCACATGAGGTGTTACCTGCAAAAACAAGGTATGAAAGCAATGAAAGTAGCGCAGCCGCGGCAGTGGCTACAGGTGAGACTGTAGATGTCACATGATCAGAGGTTCGACGTCCAGGCAGTTGAGACGGCGGGAGTCAAACAGATAGACAGACACACAGCGGCTGTAGCAACTGTAGGCTACATGTACATGACAGGATAGATAAACAGAACAACAACGAGCTGGCATGTAGTTCATGGAATGAATATCTTTATCATGAAGTCAAGCGGTGGATTATCAGATGAAGGAAAGGTAATAAATCACACATAAAGTGGAAAAAATAACATACTGTAGATCATTATTTGCCACTATACAATTTGCTTTAAAATATTTAAATAAAAAAACAGACAATTGTCTGTTAAAGTTTCGATTTGATTACGTATACTAATTTATTATTTCAAATATATTATGGCTACATTCATATTCTTTGTTTCGTCTTAATTGCACTCACAGATTACTGTTTTATCTTGGATCTACGTCTCGACCTTGAGTTTAAGGTGAGAAATGAAAAGTTGATTCGACTGATATGTTCATTTCCAAGGAAATGATAAATGTTAAATAGCAACTTACGATCTATTGCTTTTAATGAATAATAGCCTACATCTATAATGCATTAATGCATGTTTTTTTTTCAATCAAAGATAAACCAATAATTGCATCTTGAGTTATGGATTTTTTATGCATTTAACATTTAATACATTTAGGCTACACATAGGCTAAACATGTTTTTTAGAAGTAAAATGTATGGATTGGTTTATAATTTACTGAGGCATGCCTCATAAATATAAAGCACACATTTTTACTGTATTATACAGCAAAAATCACTTTTTGTTAACATTTTACTTTAAAAGTTCGTTTTGCCTTATTTTTATTAATTATGCAAATTTTTGTTTTATATTTATTTGTATGTTGTTTATGGCAATATGTCTTGTGCGTTTACAGTACCTCAACACAGCTTTGTGACCAACCATGTTTTTTTAAATTAAATTAACAAATAATAATACAAACAACAAAATGTTAGTGAATGTGGTAAGATCTTAAGTATTTTATTGTATTATTATCTTCATTAGTTTACATTGACTAACTAATACTAAGGCTTAAATTAGGTAGAAATATAAAGCGACAGGGACAGAAGTTGCTTTTTTAAAATCACAAAGTATAATTCTTAACTTGAATGACCTTTTTTCTGTTGCAGTCTGATTGGTAGTTGTTCTGTGGTGGTGGTGTCCATTATAAAGAGAAGGCATCTCAATGAACAGGTAAGTCACGATGCTAATCTGATCAAACCACCAGCTTCTAAACAGATTTTAAATTCATAATTGGAATTTTTTTAATTGCCGAGCGGAATAAAATGAAGGATTTGATGGATGCATTCCCCAGCGGAATCACAAAATTCTTGCTGCAAAAGTCTACAGTGAGGGTCAATATTGGCTAAAAGTGTGCCAGTGTGCGCAATGAAAACTAAGCCCTCGGATTACATCATTGCATACATCTCTCTTTATCAGCATACCGTAACAGTCTTTAGATAACTCTTTTGCAAAGTTCACCTAAACATTTGTAAAAAAATATTTCTTCAGCAGTCTTCTTAAATTGGGCCTCTACTGCAAACATGTTCTTTTTAATGCTTCATCACATTCACTCAAATAAGGTCCCAAAAGGGGTTTCACAGCGATGCATAGAAGAACCATGAGAGAACAATTTTTAAAAGAACCATTTTTTCTTAGTGAAAAACATTTTAAAAATCTAAAGAACCTTTTTCCACTTTAAGAACCTTTTGTGGAATGGAAATTGTTGAAGTATCTTCATGGATCCATCAATGCCTTTGTGTAAGAGTGTATGTTTCTTTATTGTTCTTGTATTACAGACTAAGCCTCTTCTTCAGCTGGCCCTGGCAGATTTCCTGGCGTCGCTTGTTTTGATGTGCACCGCCATAATTAATTTGCCTCATGAAATTTGGCCACTCAGAGAAAAGCTCTGCAACAACGGATTGCCTTTGTCTCTGGTGAGAAACTAATGCAAAAACATGTAATCAAGCGTAGCTGTTAAAATTATTTAAAGGGATAGTTCACCCAAAAATGAAAATTAAGTCATTAATTACTCACACCCATGCTGTCCCACGCATCTAAGACCTACGGGGTAAGACCTTCGTTCGTCTTCGGAACACAAATGAAGATATTTTTGATTAAATTTGAGAGGTGGATCACTGCTACATAGGCACCCTAAGGGACTGAAACTTGACGGCCCAGAAAGTCATCGAAGAAAATGTTTAAATATTCCATGTGACTACAGTGGCTCAACTATACGTTTATCAAGCGACGAGAATCCTTTTGTGCGAAAAAAACAACAACAAAAATCTTGAATTTATTCGACTATTCCTTTTCTTCCTTCTTCTGAGGCGAGAGTTCAAGAGATTTCTATGACGCATGTGCGAGAACTGAACAAGAAATAGTAGAAAAATAATGTAGTTCTTGCGCATGCGAATGTTTAAACATTTTCTTCAATGAGTTTCTGGGCCGTCAAGTTTCAATCCCTTAGGCACTATGTGGTAGTGATACAGCTTAGCTAAAAACTTTCAAAAATATATGTGCTCATTAATGTATATTTACTTCGTTCAAGTAATAAAGTATTCTCGTGAGTGTATAATATGCCATTGAAAATACATACGGGTAAGGGGTTCTAATGTCGGTCGCCATGTTGCCCCTCCATCTTGAAAGTACATTAGCCAAAGAGGGACATACCCGTTAATTCAAGCTTCGCCTTTCGCGTTTACGTTTGAGTTAACACTCATGGCCGAGGTCGAACTGGAAGCCATGTTTATCTTGGACTACATTGGCCACCATAGGAGTTACAACGAAATTGTAACTGAGAGGAACAGAAACTAAGATTCACTGGATGGTCATGTACCCTTTCACAGCTAGATGGGGGTAAAAATCACACAGTGTAGCTTTAAGTCTAATAAAAGTCTGAAAGTTTTTGTTTGCATCTCCAATCAGGATACTAATTCTTAGTGCACACTTAATGTGTTTGTGTGAGCATGTGTGCGTGTGTGCACGACACAGTGCATTTACTGCATAATGTCCTTGTTATGCAACAACTTCCTTGAACACCTGAGAAATGAACATCTTAGTAACAGTGAGGTCTTGGTGTCGAGTTACACAGCAGATGTTCATTCAGCGCTTTGTAGATTTCCAGCATTATTGTGTGTTGCCATTAAGCAATTGAAGAGTCTCATCTTTGCACATGTAGAATCACTGAGTCATGCACTGTCCTGTAAAACCCTCATTTGACACAAAGTTGACGGTGTATGAGTAAAAAAGTTTTATATATATACATTGAACAGTTTCTAACAGTATTTTTAACAGTATTAAGATTATTTTCCTTCCTACAGTTGTGGCCTCATATATAAATATCCACCTGTATGTAGCTATATATATATGTGTGTGTGTGTGTGTGTGTGTGTGTGTATATATATATATATATATACACACACACATATATACACACACACACACACATATATATATATATATATATATATATATATATATATATATATATACATATATATATATATATATATACATACATACATACACACACACACACACACACACACACACACACACACACACACACACACACACACACACACACACACACACACACACACACATATATATATATATATATACACACACACACACACAGGCTTGTATATATTTAAGAAATATTTTCATGTATATACTGTATATAGATTTATATATAATTAATATTATATATATAAATATTTAATATATAATAATATTTTTTTCTTAAATATACATGTATGTGTGTGTATTTAAATGTATACAAAATAATTATACACAGTGCACCCAGATATATTATGTAAACAAAAACTTTTATTTTGGATGCGATTATCATTTAAATGCGCGCACACACGCACACATTAGAGTGATTTGTGAAGGATCATGTGACACTGAAGACTGGAGTAATGATGCTGAAAATTCAGCTTTTTTCAGAGGAATAAATTACATTTTAATATATATTAACATAAAAAAAGTCATTTTAAATTGTCATAATATTTCACAATATTACTGTGTTTTGTGTATTTTTTATCAAAAAATTGCAGCCTTGGTGAGCAGAAGAGACTTCTTTTAAAAACATAAAAAATCTTACCGATCTTAAACTTTTGACCGTTAGTGTATATACAGTAGCTACATACAGGTTGATATTTATATATGAGGCCACAACTGTAGGAAGGAAAAAAAATCATAATACTGTTTAAAATACTGTTAAATATTGTTCAATTTTTTCCCTAGTATTGCAGCACACGCCTTCAAATTGAAATATCATAAATTTAGTCAGGTGTGATCCAAAGCTTACACTGTGGATCTATGTGGCAGCTGTGATAAACTTCAGTTCACGAGTTCACACTTACATATAATTTTCAGTGAGTAAAAATATAAGTGCTCTACTGGAAAAGCTCTCACTCTGTCCGCTGTGAGACCAATGCTCACTGGACGGAAAGAGGAAAACTGAAAAGAGGAAAATGAGTGCTTGTCCAGGAGATTTTCTCGTACTCCGTCCGCTGAGAGACCAACTGCTCGCTGGATGAAAGAGAAAATGTAAGTGCTCTACTGGGAAAGCTCTCACTCCGTCCGCTGTGAGACCAATGCTCACTGGATGGAAAGAGGAAAACTGAAAAGTGGAAAAAATGATTGCTTGCCCAGGAGATTTTCTCACACTGCATCCGCTGAGAGACCAACTGCTCACTGGATGAAGGAGAAAAATATAAGTGCTCTCCTGGGAAGCTCTCACTTCATCCACTGTGAGACCAATGCTCACTGGATGATAAGAGGAAAACTGAAAAGAGGAAAATGAGTGCTTGTCCAGGAGATTTCTCGTACTCCGTCCCGCAGTGAGACCAAATGCTCACTGGGTGAAAGAGAAAATGTAAGTGCTAAACTGGGAAAGCTCTCACGCCGTCTGCTGTGAGACCGATGCTCGCTGGATGGAAAAAGGAAAACTGAAAAGTGAAAAAAAGAGTGCTTGCCCAGAAGATTTTCTCACACTGCATCCGCTGTGAGATCAACTGCTCGCTGGATGAAAGAGAAAAAGTAAGTGCTCTACTGGGAAAGCTCTCACTCCGTCCGCTGTGAGACCAATGTTCACTGGACGGAAAGAGGAAACCTGAAGAGGAAAAATGAGTGCTTGCCCTGGAGATTTTCTCACACTGCATCCGCTGTGAGCCAACTGCTCGCTGGATGAAAGAGAAAAATTTAAGTGCTCTACTGGGAAAGCGCTCACTCCGCTCACAAAGTGATGGCAGTTTCTGAGTGTCTAAGAAAACGAAAAAGGCTAGTTTAAACATGGCATCGAGTGTGCGAGCGGTCACTGCTGGGGCAGTGTAGAAAATCAGCCAGAGAAACAGAGCTCCTGTGGGAGCAGAGTAGACGTCACTGCTGGGGCAGTGTAGAAAATCAGTGTAGAAAATCAGCCAGAGAAACAGAGCTCCTGTGGGAGCAGAGTAGACGTCACTGCTGGGGCAGTGTAGAAAATCAGCCAGAGAAACTGAGCTCCAGTGGGAGCGAGTAGACATCACTGCTGTGGCGGTGGAGAAACGTACCTGTGCAAATTGAGCTGTGATGTGAAGCTGAGCAAAGGGGAAGTAGATTGGGGCCTGGCGGGCCAAAGATCATCTTCTTGAGCGTAATCAAAGACGCGAAAAAGAGGGGAGATTAAATCTTTGCAAGAAAATCTTCTTGAGCATAATCAAAGACGCGAAAAAGAGGGGAGATTAAATCTTTGCAGGATTATGCACATCTTTATTAACGTTTGACAATAGCTTAGGGAGCTTTCACCCTGGCAGTTAAGTCCGTAACGGGGCACGGTTCACATGAAAAATCGCTAATGTGAATGCCGTCATGGGACTGGCACTGGGGTACCAAACCCGAGACTACTTGGAGGAGGTGGTCTGAGTTCGGTTGCTTCCCGAATGTTTGCGATGATGTAAGATGCATGCACGCAAACGCACCAGGGTTCGATAGAATCAAGTTGAGTGTGAAACCAGACCCACGCTGCGGGGGCGTCGGGAACCTAAAGAGAGAGGTTCCCTGAGGAGGTGTTAAAAATCTTAAAGGAGGAGTCGATTCCCCTTAATGGAATCGACTCTCAATTCCTAACACCTTCGGAATCGATTCTTTTGGAATCGATTCCCAGTCCTACTGTTTACATGTGAGTTTACGCCATAAGGCAAGCATTGCGTTTAAGGAACGCAAATCATTTGAACAGAAAACTATTTAAAACGTGTGATCCTCCGATCACCATTTGTGTCCAGATAGCATAACTTGCTCGTCATTCAACAATTGAAGCGATGCGAAGTTCAGTCAGGGACACAAAAGTTTTGAGCTAAGCACTCACAGAGTTGACCCGGCAGATGTTGAGAGTGTAGATCAGCCAGGAATAAATCTGCAGCGTGGCTTAAAGGGTTAGTTCACCCAAAAATGAAAATTAAGTAATTAATTACTCACCTGCATGCTGTACCAACCCCGTAGGACCTTCGTTCACCTTTGGAACACAAATTAAGATATTTATGATTAAATTTGAGAGCTGTATCACTACCACATAGGCTGCCTAAGGGACTGGCTCTTGACGGCCAAGAAAGTCAATGAAGAAAATGTTTAAATATTCCATGTGACAACAGTGGCTCAAGTATAAGTTTATCAAGCGACGAGAATACTTTTTGTGCGAAAAAACAAACAAACAAAAATAGCTACTTTATTCGACTATTCCTTTTCTTCCTTGTTGGCCTGAAACGAGACTTGGATAGATTTCCACGACGCATGCGCGAGAATTGCGATCTCCTTCAACTACTTCAGTTCAGTTCTCGCGCATGTGTCGTGGAAATCTATCCAAGTCTCATCCCAGTCCCTTATGCCTATGTGGTAGTGATACAGCTCTCAAATTTAATCAAAAATATCTTAATTTGTGTTCCGAAGATGAACAAAGGTCCTACGGGTGTTGGTACAGCATGCGGGTGAGTAATTAATGACTTAATTTGAATTTTTGGGTGAACTAACCCTTTAACTTACGGCCTGTTGCGGCGGCTTGACGCTGGAGGAAGGTCCGTTCCTTTGCGTTAAGAGAGCAGCATTGCCTTGTCTCTATGGCAGGAATTATTGAATGGTCCGGTTTAAAGAAATACGCGGAAGTATAGATTGCGGATGTTTCGCCCACGGTGGTGAGGACCCGTTTGTTTGGCCTGATGCCCACGAGATGATACCGGGTTGCGGCAAAGATTTCGAAGGACGAAAATTTCTTTATCGAAACGGGAAGAGCTAGATTCAGACATGGCCAAATGCTGCAAACTATCAATGGATCGAGGTAAGACTGCTGAGTCTATATGTACCCTCTTATCATTGATTGCTGATTGCTGTCCACTCGTGTTAATTATCTGAACCTGCTCCTCCCGAACTTAGTTAATAAAACTTCATTTGTTTAAGCATTAACTCTGTCTTTTCCCAGGCCTTCTACTGCATCTCATTTCTGCTTGTCATTGTTTATGCCTGTGAGTCAGCACTTGCATTTCAAGGATGGAGAGAAAAGGCGGAGCTAGAATCATTTGAAATCCAGGTGAGCAGGGTTGCTGCTCACACTCACATGCCACACACACACATACTCACATACTCTCCCTGACACTGTTATGTAAATGAGATCAATGTCACTGATATTACCTAACATGACAGCAGCTGAATGTTTGTTGACGGAGCTTTTGGCAGAGTCTGAGACCAGGTCGGGCTATGCCACATTCCTCCCTATATAGTCACGTATAATTATCTCTGTGCAGTACCCAACACTAAAAAAATATTTGTTGTTGTAACCTGGTGTAGTTCAGTCAGAATAAATAATATTTAAACTCAAATTCTGTTCATTAGTGTTACTCATATAACTAAAACTAAAACCCTATTAAAAATGTGGTACTTAAAATAAAAAATTAAGCTTTTATTTCAGCTAGTTGCAAAGGCACAATTCTCATTTTCGTTTAGTTTAACTTAAAGTAATAAATAGCCCAAACTAAATAAACTAATTCTCATAAATACAAATATTAACCTTCAAATGGTCTTCGTTTCCTGTTTACACTTCTGGGCTTCGGGTTTATACGACCCCAACAATTGATTGAGTAATTGTACAAAAAATATAAATTTTTAATCAAACAAATAATATATCTTTCTTTTTGTTTACTTCTCATCTATTCATTAATGCTGTGTTTTTGGAGATATAAAGTACTTTTGTATCCATACCACACAATTCCTCAACTACTACACCATTAGCTTGCATATGAAATATATATTTTTTATGATACATTGCATTTATGCTCTAGTATACTAGGCCTTCATTTCTATGTAAAAATTTTCAGATTTATGCCAGATTTTTTATTTTTTATTTTTTTTAAACATAAAGAAAATATTTAGTTTTTTTTCACATTTCCTATTCATTTCAATGTGGGGTCATATTGACCCCAAAGACCAGAAGTGTAAACATTTTTTTACATACCTTCAGAACAACCGAATCAAGCCCAGTTTTGTGTGTGTATAGATAGATAATGTATGAAAAGTCAAAAATCTTATTTTTTAAAGTAAAAGTCAATTGGGGTAGTATAGACCCCTATGGCCCGATTGAGGGCAACAACTATATAGACTTATAATAAAAAACACAAAAACACTCAACAAAATGATCAAAATAAAATAAAATAGTATCACTGAGATATTAATATAGCTTTTTATATATATATATTTTTAATTAGTTTTTATTAAAAAATGTTTCATTTTCAAGTTTCAGTCATTTTGTTGTGTTTTTGTCATTTTTAATAGTTTTTTGAAATATATGTCTATATAGCTTTTATTCTTTTTTTATTTTGGTTTTTAGTTATTTTAGTTGAGCTAAATGAACATGATACATTGGCATTTTGCCTTGGCAACATAGTTGAAATAAAATAAGTGTTATTTTTAAATATTTTATTGCAGTTATTTTAATTTTAAGGGATGAAAATGTTTTTTTTAACAGGTTTAGTTTAAATTTAGCCTTAGTTAAGTATAACACTAAAATAAAAACAATAATTGAAAACAGATGTAGACATTTTTAAATTACCCACTTTTTGGATTATTGTCTTTGAATCAAATTTGTAGTTATTGATTCATTATAAATATATATATATATATATATATATATATATATATATATATATATATATATATATATATATTTAATTGTGTGCTAATTTTTATGTATTCATTGTCACAGTTATCACGCAAGAAGAGGAGGTTTTGTCTTGTCTATGTAATTGCATGGTGAGTAGTTCTATTTAGTTTTCTTAAATGCATTTAAATATGATTTATGTTTAACTGTAAATATGATTGATTGCAATGTGTATGTAATTTACGAACAATCATGACTTAGGCCCTTCTAAAGACTCATTTATTTAGACTGGCTTTTATATCATAGCATTTGTTGAGTCATTCTGTGTTTTCTCTGTGACATACATTTATTATAAATCTTGATTATATATTTTATTTTATTTTTGTATGATTTTTCTTATTTTTTTGGAAAGCACTTTGGTTCACCTTGAGTGTTGTAAAGAGCTGTATAAATAAATATTAAATTGAATTATATTAATGATCTTAATGCTTACTACATGTAATTTCTATAGGCTTGGACCAATAATTGGATACCTCTTCTATATTGATACCTTCAGAATTTTGGAAGCTACTGTCGTGCCAGCAAATGAACCAGCCCACGTGCCTAATATGACACACGTCAGCTGGGGCCCCTCTGCCAGGTTCTGTGGCAGGTGAGTTTCTCTATGTGAGATTGTGTAACGTACACATAAGTGAATCATTTACCTATTCATGTCTGTTTCTTCTTGCAGCTGCATTCTCTTCCTGCATCTCAAACAAACTGCCAACGACTCCTGCACAAGAGTGGTAAGAAATGTATATAGACAACAAGTTTAAATCTAAATAATCTCTGGAGCTGTTCCATCACGCTGTCTTTTGTCCAACAGGATCCGAATCATCCGGAGTTCATTTCTGTTTTCACTCTCAGCAGTGTGTTGATCGTCATCGTCAGTTGCACAGTGGGTACACACGTTTATGAATAATACTGCTCACAAATCACATCATTTGAAATTTGTCAGTCAATTTCGTCACGTGCCCTGAAAATGAATAGTGGAGTCAATACGTCATGCTTTGCTTGAAAAGTGTTTTTAAATTAAATGGCACTTTGTTTTATATATTGTTATCTAATGCAATGACAAATGTCTAGATATTTTTGAGGTCACTGTTGGTGTTTTACATAAATAATCTCCTGTAATATGTGTCTGTTGTCCTGTAGGTGGTGTACTGTAGGTTACAAAGCTGTTATAGGCATTATGAGAACACAAGCATGTTCACAATGTCACAGAGACATCCAGGTGGAATTTGGTCCTCGGCTCGATACATGATCCTTGTTATCATTTTCTGCTGGGCACCAGGTCAGTACAATAGCACACACATGTTCTCAAATGCTACATATATGCAATAATGTATATATCTATTTCTCTGAATATGATTGGTTGTATTTGTCATTTTAAACAAAGTTATATTTTGAATTTTTTCAGCTCTGGTTCTCATCTGTCTGTCCTTCGCACAACCTACGATAAAACATATATTCCCCCTCTATGTTATACAGGTAAAACACATTTTCTAAACTATAACATGTTATGTTATGTTATATATGAAGAGTTCAGATGCAAAAGCCTCTAAATGCCATTTGAAATTTTCTTCTAAAATGACCATTTTTATCAAGCTTGTATATTTAAGTTCAGTAATTTCACTTAAATGGCAATTAATAGGTAATCTTCATTGCCATTTAAGTGAAATTACTGAACTTTAATACACAAGCTTGATAAAAATGATCATTTTAGAAGAAAATTTCAAATGGCATTTAGAGGCTTTTGCATCTGAACTATTCATATATATATATATATATATATATATATATATATATATATAATATCAAAAACACTGATTCATTCAGGAACCGAACAAGTGACATAATGAATAAGTCATTGAACTCAACCATAAAAAAAAACAATGGTTAAACAGAGTTGGGAAGCACTGAGATAAAAATCACTAATTCATTCAGGAACAAAAGTGACTTGAAGAATTTGGATACTTGCATACTATGCCATTTCTGACATAAATATACGGTTAAAAATAGTATGAGTAGTATGCAATTCATTCATTACATGCATTTCCGAATTCAAATATGGTCGGCATGAGTGAGTGATTAAATCAGTCACTTAACCGATTCATTCAAAAATGGTGATTAAAGTTCCGTTCACACTTTACAGCAAGAACGACGACTACATTAGCGTCTACACTAACAAAAGAGAACCTTTTATTCTAAGGCCGTGCAGCAGGTTTGTCGTCTGCTGATTTAAACGCTCAAACTCTTTAAAGGGATAGTTCACTTTGAAATTAATTATTTATATGTTTTAGCTTACCTCAAGTGCATCCAAGATGTAGGTGTCTTTGTTTCCACAGTATTTTCAATTTTGACATTTTTCAGTCAAACCGTTGTTGTTTATCAGTCATACACTGGAGGCTAAGGGGGTCCACCAAAAAGCATGCACAGAGAAGTAAAAATTAAACACGATTTAATGATTCGTAAATGTAAGTACACATTGATGGCCTAAGACACGAATCGAGTCTGCGGCATGCGCCGGAAGTGAGTCGCTTGCGCGCCTACGCTGGCCTACGTCACTCTTTGTTTATACAGAGATTTCGGAAGTTTTACCTTTCACTAAACATATATAGATATACAGGAAACCGCAATGGAAGACGACTTCGGTATATCTAAATATGTTTAGTAAAGCTAAAACTTCCGAAATCTCCACGTAAATATTGAGTGACGTCAGACGCAAGGCGATCACTTCCTGCGTAACATTGATCTGATTCAGTTCGGTTCAGTTGGACATTGCACAAGTGATTCAGATCACTTGGGCGTCACTGTGATTACAAGAGGTAAAAACAATAAAATAAATACTGTTCGTTTTCTCACAAAAACCGCTCGTTTCATGTCTTAGACCATCAACGTGTACTTACATTTACAAGTCATTAAATCATGTTTAATTTTGACTTCTCCGTGCATGCTCTTTGGTGGACCACCTTAGCCTCCAGTGTATGACTGATAGACAACAACGGTTTGACTGAAAAATGTCAAAAATGAAAATACTGTGGAAACAAAGACACCTACATCTTGGATGCCCTTGAGGTAAGCTAAAACATATCAAAAATGAATTTCAAAGTGAACTATCCCTTTAAAACGGAATAGATTATGATTGGCTGTCTTATGATTGGATGTTTTCAACAGCTGGGAAAAAAAATTCTGAAGGTGATTTCAACAATATTGTTTCTCTGTGCCGTTATCGTTAAAGTTGTCGATGTGGAGTAGACTACTTTTATATTTAGAATGATTTTTAGAACTAAATGTTTATCGTTATCATTATAGCTTTCATACTTGATGTTAACTGGTCTTAATTCTTGAATGAAACAAGACTGATTGTATGAGTGACTCATTGAATCATTCACTTAACCAATTCATTCAAAACATAATTCATTTAGGAACAAAACAAGGGAATTACTGTATGAGCAACTCATTGAATTATTTACCTAACCGATTCATTTTCGAAACCATGATTCATTCAGTAATGCATGTTGCTCGAACACGCACAACATTCGCTTTGCATGATGCTGTACCTTACAGCAAAAATGTTTTCATTACAATTTGCAAGTCATAAATTTCAAAGTCTTAAAGTATCTGTTTTAACAATACTTAAGTATTTTACTGTTACTGAATAAAGGCGCAAAGATGCACAAGTCCTCAACACCTAAGAGCCATGCCAGTAAAAAACAAGAAACAGTTGATTTGTGAAAATAACAAGTGGAAATAACACTGAACACCTCAATATTGCCATCGACACAATCAGAAACATCTTCCGCCTTTGCCCCTTCTAGCGACGCCCCTGGTTAGAAGTATGATTTGTAGGTTTAGTTGTTGTTTGAGAGGTATGCTATTCACAGAGCTTTTAATCATGTGGTATTATCTCCCATGTGTTGTTGTACAGGCGCTGTCAGTGTCACTCCAGGGTTTTCTGAACAGTATTGTGTATGCATGGAGACGAGCAATTTCAGAGATGCTGTGCTGGGGAGCGTCTGCCCCTCATGGCCTATTCAAACAGAGCCTTCTTTGAACAATCATTAAATGAGCCATCATGAAATCACAGTATGAAATCATGTAAATGTTAGTGTGTATCCACATCGGAGTACATATATTTGTTTAAATGTTTTCTATTTATTTTTTATATTTGTGATACCTGTTGATTGGCAATTGTACTGCTGTCTGCATAACAGTATAAACCATATGTTTGACCATATTGAAATGTTTAAAACAATAGCTGAGCTTGAAAAAGACAAATTATTAGTTGATTATTTTCAAACCATACCTCATTTACAAAAGTGATATTATATGGAAAGTGTATTTCTGATATATCAGAAGTTGAACTGCAGTTTTGTTCAATAAATGTCTGCTTAGCCATGTGCCAATACTTCTAGTTCTTGACTGAAAATTATTCTAGTTTAACCCTTACCTAACAAAAAAAAGTGTCATAAAGTGTGATCCCATAAAGTTTTTCAGTACAAAACAATCAAATATGTACTGAACAGAAGGGTCATGATTATGTCACATGTCACGTCACATGTTGAGTACACGGCATGCACTTTCCTTTATGTGCAACCTGAAACCACTGGCAATCCAAAACTAAAAGTATAATCAGTGAAATAATCAAGATTGCAGTTAGCCTTTGTGTTTATTGCAGTCTCAAAAGGGCCATAAAAATGTAATCAGTCTGATCATGTATGCTTGCTATCTAGGTCACTGTAAATGTGTATGGTTGAAGATACAGAGCACATAGATGTGATTAAAGAATTTTGCAGTGCTGGTAACTTGTCTACAGTGCAGTCAGCATGTGCACACAATATTGCATTATCCTCAGTTGAAGAAAGCATAGCATTTGCACTGTACTCTCTTTAAAATGTATTAATTCACAGCAGCAAGTTTATCTAATCAATAAACATGAACTATTGCCATTGTGCCTTTTGAACCTGATGGTGGCCTAAAGCACTTAACCACTTCACATGACAATCCCTATTAATGTTATGGATAAGAGCAGCTGTTAAATGATATTCTTATAAGAAACACTGTTGTTTTATAGACAACAAACCCATGCATTAAGTGTCTCATATGTTTATGTTCAGTTTTCCTGCTTGTTCTTTCATTCTGACATATTTATATATATTTATTTGAATGATTATTCACATTCAAAATAAAAGTCTGTGTTTACATAATATATTTGTGTGTGCTGTATATAATTATTTTGTATATATAAATACACACACATGCATGTATATATTTAAGAAAATGTGTTATTCATATATAAAATATTTAAATTTATATAATATAGATTATGTATTTATATATATATATATACACAATTTAAGCGCAAATAATTATTAAATATATACATGCATGCATAGGTATTTATATATATACAAAATAATTATACAGCACACACTAATATATTATGTAAGCACAGACTTTTATTTTGAATGCGATTAATCGCAATTAACTTTTGCACAGCCCTAATATATATATATATATATATATATATATATATATATATATATATATCACACACACTAACCTAAAGGATTATTAGGAACATCTGTTCAATTTCTCATTAATGCAATTATCTGATCAACCAATCACATGGCAGTTGCTTCAATGCATTTAGGGGTGTGGTCCTGGTTAAGACAATCTCCTTAACTCCAAACTGAATGTCAGAATGGGATAGAAAGGTGATTTAAGCAATTTTGAGCGTGGCATGGTTGTTGGTGCCAGACGGGCCGGTTTGAGTAGTTCACAATCTGCTCAGTTACTGGGATTTTCACACGCAACCATTTCTAGGGTTTACAAAGAAAGGTGTGAAAAGGGAAAAACATCTAGTATGTGGCAGTCCTGTGGGCCAAAATGCCTTGTTGATGCTAGAGGTCAGAGGAGAATGGGCCGACTGATTCAAGCTGATAGAAGAGCAACTTTGACTGAAATAACCACTCGTTACAACCGAGGTATGCAGAAAAGCATTTGTGAAGCCACAACACGCACAACCTTGAGGCGGATGGGCTACAACAGCAGAAGACCCCACCGGGTACCACTCATCTCCAATGCAAATAGGAAAAAAAGGCTACAATTTGCAAGAGCTCACCAAAATTAAACAGTTGAAGACTGGAAAAATGTTACATTTACATTTATTCATTTAGCTGACGCTTTTATCCAAAGCAACTTTCAATTGCTATGTTTGTCAGAGGTCGCACACTCTGGAGCAACTAGGGGTTAAGTGTCTTGCTCAGGGACACATTGGTGTCTCACAGTGGATTCGAACCCAGTCTCTCTCACACCAAAGGCATGTGTCTTATCCACTGCGCCATCACCACCCCTATTGGTCTGTTGCTTGGCCAAATGTTGCCTGGTCTGATGAGTCTCGATTCAGATGGTAGACTCAGAATCTGGCGTAAACATAATGAGAACATGGATCCATCATGCCTTGTTATCACTGTGCAGGCTGGTGGTGGTGGTGAAATGGTGTGGGGAAGGGGATGTTTTCTTGGCACACTTTAGGCCCCTTAGTGCCAATTGTGCATCGTTTAAATGCCACGGCCAACCTGAGCATTGTTTCTAACCATGTCCATAACTTTATGGCCACCATGTATCCATCCTCTGATGGCTACTTCCAGCAGGATAATGCACCATGTCACAAAGCTTGAATAATTTCAAACTGGTTTCTTGAACATGACAATGAGTTCACTGTACTAAAATGGCCCCACAGTCACCAGATCTCAACCCAATAGAGCATCTTTGGGATGTGATGGAACAGGAGCTTTGTGCTCTGTAAATCTCCATCAACTGCAAGATGCTATCCTATCAATATGGGCCAACATTTTAAAGAATGCTTTCAGCCCCTTTTTTAATCAATGCCACATTGAATTAAGGCAGTTCTGAAGGCAAAAGGGGGTCAAACACAGTTTTAGTATGGTGTTCCTAATAATCCTTTAGGTGAGTGTTTATATACAGTATATACATAGATATATATGGCGGACCATCAATGACTAGCAGTTGTGCAACTTATGAAAGACACATGCCAAAATGTGCTGTAAAGAAAACAAATTATATTTACTTTATTTAAAATAACAAAACTTAAAATTACAATCTCAGGACGTGTGACATGAGTCATGACTGTGATATTGACAAACCATTAAGGCTAACCAAAATGGTCAAGTAGAAACTAGGAAAGGAACATGGATCAGAATAAAATTACATGAACAAAACCAAAGAACACAGAAAAAAATAATAATAAGAAGAAATATATTACAGTATGAGAAAGGGCGTAGTATGCGTAATACGGCCATAAATATCATTCGGCTGCACAGCGAGTCAGGCAAACCCATATATGTGGGTGTTTCCACATGCAATTGGGAAAAAAGAAAGAAAAGGTGTTCGCAGAAAAAGGAAATTGGGGAAATTAGCAACATAGATCTTTATTATCTAACTTTGTCATCTATTTACATATTTACTATGTTTATTTTATTATAAAAAATGATTTACTATAATATGGATGTCTGCCTAAGGGCTGTTGTATATGGGGAATACTTCATACTAAAAAGAAAAAAGAAAACAAAAAACCCGGAGAAATAATGTTGAAAGTTTGCATGCTCACATAAACTAAAAAAGACCCAAAAATTAAGCAATAATTATAGTACCCGAGCATATGCTCTATTGTAAATATATTCAATACTTTCATAAGAAAAGTTTTTTATTAAATATGTTAATGACAGAATTATTAAAAAAAACTTTTTTTTAATACCTCAAAATCCATGAACTTACGTTCAAGGCAGTTTTATAGTATCATTACGACATACTAGTAGGTATAATTCATTTTAGTTCGTTTTAGTAATTTTCTGACCTGGCTGAGATTAATTGGGATGAAAAAAGGGGAAAAGAAAGCAAAATGAATGCAGACACAATTTACTGTCCATAGTCCATACTCCTTGCATTTTGACATTAATGTCATACATCTTTATCCAGAAGGAGATTTAGGTTTAATGGAGTAGAAGCCAAGGCATGTTTCTGACAGTGTGACAATTTTGTCTATAAAACTATAGTACATTAAGTATGCTGAACCCTTCTCTCTCCACAATGTGCTGTTGAAACAGGTGTCCAATCCTGGAGGGCCAATTTTTCGACTAATAAACACACCTGAACCAGCTAATCATGTGTTGAATTCGGAACCACATAGTGTACTTTTCTATTCTAAATGTTTCTTGAGCATCAAATCAGAATATTAGAATGATTTCCGAAAAATCATGTGACAAGGAAGACTGGAGTAACGATGTTGAATATTCAGCTTTACTACCAAAGGAAAAAATTACATTTTTAATTATATTAAAATAAAAAACAGGCTCATGTGTGATGCAGATGACACAAAGACATGAGCTGTTGTATCCAAAATGTGGATACAAAATTAATGAATCATTAGGAAAATTGTTCAACAAGCAAAAACTAATCCAAAGAAATATTTAAACGTGGTGGAAACCTGCTCTTCCTACAATTTAGAATTGAGGAATGAGAATAACACCAATAAAAACTACTCGACTTGACCTGAAATAAATTATATGAACGGTAAATAGGTCACACATAAAATTACAGACCAAAAAAAAAACTGAAATAAAATAATAAAAGAAGGTGCGGGCAAACATTTACAGCTATGTATTCAGTGGCGGAGCCAAGATATATATTGGTGTGGCCAGGCAGGGGCCATCAATCAGTCTGGGGTGGCACAGAAATATTCATAATTCAAACATAAAAAAATTAGGGCAACGCTTCCTTTTACAGTACAGTAGTGTATTTACAGTGTACTTACCTAGAAAGTACTGGCTAATATAAGGTAAGTACATAGAACAGGGGTAGGTTTAGGGGTAGGTTCAGGGTTAGTACTAGTTATTACCCAGTAATTGTAGTTACTAAAATAAGTACATAATATTTACATGGGTAACTGGACTGTAAAAGGAAGCGTTACCAAAATTAGTTAGACTATAACTTACTGGGCTACATCTACCAAAAGCATTGTAGGCCTAAGTAGATCATTGAACCATTGAAACCAATGGTCTCTGTGATCAACTTAGGTCACAATGTATTTGAGATACGCAGTCCTGGACACTTTTAGTGCCTACTACACTACTGAATACAATTCACGAGTTCACACATACAAATAATCAGAAGGAGTAAGAGAGTATGTGTATTTAGCGTTCTGTGGCTCAGATCTCCGAATATGGCACGAACCCAGAGTACAAATTTAAGTTTTGTCGCTGCTTTATTCACCTCCACATTTAACCCACTTGTATTTACCCAGCTTTTCAGCGATTTTGTATATTTACTGTTCACCGGAGGCACTGAGTTTCCCCAGCACCCGTTTTTTTTTTTATGCTTGTGTGTGATTTGCACCTGGCACTGATGTAAACTTTGTGTGCGCACTTAAAAAGTCTTCCGTGTGTTGGGGTTGTAAAGAGACGGTTCTACGTCTAAATAAACTCACTTCTGGTCAAGATAAAAAAGACAGAAATGGCTAATAGCTTGTTTTCATATGATATCACGCCACTGCGTTGCCATGGCGCGAAAATGCAGATGGAGGGCAGGAAGTGATTTTCTATATTTAGGATTCAAAATATTCATGCCTATGTTTTGCGTCGTTTATGGTTGCTCAAATCGATCAAACCATGAGGAGTTTCTATCGTGTGCCAAAAGTTGTTGTTCATAAGGGGGAAAAAATACAAGAAATTGACAGAAAAACACCGGGAAAAATGCCTACGTCTGCGGTTCGGGAGGAGCCAAATGGGAAAATGCTTGTGTTTGTGTGTGCAGTGATCATTTCGTCAAATGTGAGTTAATACATTATTTATGTGGCTTATAATTACATTTTTCAGGTGTTTAAATACACCTATGTGGCTGTTTGTGTAACGTCCCAGTTTCCGAACTTTGTAAAGTCAAAGAATGTCTGTAAGACGAGGTAGTTGCTCGATGGCAAATCTCTCAATTAAAGGGTTAGTTCACCCAAAAATGAAAATTAAGTCATTAATTACTCACTCCCATGCTGTACCAACCCCGTAAGACCTTCGTTCATCTTTGGAACACAAATAAAGATATTTTTGATTAAATCTGAGAGCTGGATCACTCCTCCAGAGACTGCCTAAGGGACTGGCTCTTGACGGCCCATAAAGACATTAAAGAAAATGTTTAAATATTCCATGTGCCTACAGTGGCTCAATTATAAGTTTATCAAGTGACGAGACTACATTTTGTGCGAAAAAACATAAATAATGACTTTATTCGACTATTCCATTACTTCCTTATAAGCACACGCGTGAGAACTGAGATGAGGATATATACCACCCCCTACCGTATAAGATGATGTGCTGATATAGCCGGTAGCGCGATCATCATCTTATACGGTAGGTGGCGGTAATACTCCTGAAGCGGTGAGCAGCCGGTAACAAGAAGTAGTCGAAGAAGAACGTCGTCATCTCAGTTCTCGTGCATGCGCCCATAAGGAAGTAATGGAATAGTCAAATAAAGTCATTATTTATGTTTTTTTCGCACAAAAAGTAGTCTCGTCGCTTGATGAACTTATAATTGAGCCGCTGTAGGCACATGGAATATTTAAACATTTTCTTTAATGTCTTTATGGGCCGTCAAGAGCCAGTCCCTTAGGCAGTCTATGGAGGAGTGATCCAGCTCTAGATTTAATCAAAAATATCTTAATTTGTGTTCCAAAGACGAACAAAGGTCTTCAAGGGTTGGAACAACATGAGGGTGAGTAATTAATGACTTAATTTTAATTTTTGGGTGGAACTTAACCCTTTAAGTTGAAAATCGAGTCCTCTTCATAACATAAGGATCACGTCCAACATATGTTTCGATTTTCTGTTTATATATTTCTCTTATAATAGCGTCTAAAGTAGTACAGTACGGATTTTCCTCCATCTCATCCATTGCGCTCTTCACTCCTTCCCCTCCATCTGCATTTTGCGCATCAACACAATTACGTGACTGCAAACCACCTATTGTCGGTCAATGGTGGCCACGGCCTCCTAGCTCCACCCCTGTGTGAATTATATTATTGTATTTTTAAACAGGATGTAAAAAGTGTCAGCTGATTCTGACCCTCCACTCAGAAGTCCATAGATAGAGAACGCTGCTGGACAGGGTTACGTGCCATCACGACATTGCGTCCACGTGCGAAAACATCATTGTAGCCGATTTCTTCCATCACGCGTCCCTCCAGCCTGAGGTCTTCATCTTCAAGTGCCTCGTGCAGACTCTGTGCGCTGTAAGCGTGAGAGTGTGGATCGTGCGTGAAAGGGTGTGAACGTGAGCTGCTCCTGCGTCCATGGAAACTACCCCAGCCTCTGGCCCCGAGCAACCGTACTCAGCTCCTCAGAGCCCCGCGAAGATGATGCGGTCTGGTTGCCATAATAATGGAGGCCGCGTTGCTCTGAGCTCCACAGTGATGCTCGTGCACGCAGCGGGACATGCTGGAGGACCGACGGAGTTTCTGCAGACCCTCCAGCTCCTCCGACAGCTCGATCCGGCAGCTCAGCTTCCGCATGGAGAACAGCTCATACTGAGGCGGCTCCAGCACCTCCTGCATCTCTGCAGTGCTGGAATAAACCTTTACGGCTTCAGAACCTGCCGAGAATAAATAGATATTAGCAATGTCACATTTTGTTGGAAGTTAAACGTCCATGCACCAATTAATTAATAAATACTAGGGTTTTAATGCTTGACATCAGTGTAAAATGCCATTTCATGAACTATTCTACTAATTTTATTTATTACTATTCTACTAATTTTATGTATTTTTGAGTGAAAAGGATTTTCAATGAGAAAAACAAAAGTAGAGAGGGATTTGATTTTGATTTTAAGAGAGATTTGTGACAAAAGGAAAGTTGTTTCAGAAGTGGGAGAGTTATAAGGTTTGCAAAGAACAATTTTGTAAAAATTTGGAATAAAAAATGTTCAATCAACACACAATGGCCCTCACTTTATCGATCTGCAGTAGAAACGGGCGTATATGTTGGCATAAGGTTATGCTTACACTCCTCTAACCGCCTGATTTGTGAAGCTGTGCGTACCTTTGAAATCCAGGTGTACGCAATGCCTGCCTTGATAAATGCAGGGGCAAAGGCGATCGTCATTAAGAAATAACACGCCCCTAAATATTCAAGTCTCCACTCCGCTCACGCCCTCATTTTATGCCATGGACACGGAAGGCGGCAAAAAAGAGAAACTTCTCTGACTTAGAGCCGAAATGACCTATCACAATGACCTATCACACAGTGTTGGGGAAGCTACTCTGAAACTGTAGTTTGACAAGCTACAAGCTATTCGTAAGAACACGTTTAGAAATGTGGTTCAGCTAGCTACACTACAAGTTACAATCAAAAAGTAGCTAGCTACATTGAAACTACTTTTGCTTTTTGAACAACGTATATTATAAATAACTGAATAAGTGTCTGAGGAATGTTTCAAGTCTAATAATTAGTGTTTAATACAAGGGCAATGCAATTACGATTTTGAAAGAGTAGTGTTTTATTACACACAACACTAAAATATCTCTGACTGTTTGTCAAAAGTGCAACAAATAGCCTACAACATTGCAAGAACGAAATATATATCCAACGTAAATTGCATGTAGAATATTTTCTCAAAAATACTGATTGAACTTGGACAAATAAGGCCATGGGTAATTCACGTTAGTTGTTTCTCCATCCTCCAAATCTGCCGTCACGTCTTGCTATATAATCATAATATGGGTGTGTCAACCCACTTCTGTACGTCAACCGTTAGCCGTAAGATGCGTGATTAAACAACAGGTGACGGTAATGGCAAAAAATTAGTTTGTAATCTAACAAGAATATCCTTGCATCACGCTGATTCGCGCAGGCTCGACAATGTAGCAATGTATCTTTTGCTACTTGCTTCAGAAAGTCAGTTAGCTACTGGAAAAAGCTACACTGTTTAAAAAGCAACTGAGCTACTGCCAAGCTACTGAAAAATGTAGTTAAGTTAGTAGCTACGCTACTTGTAGTTAACTACTCCCCAACACTGCTATCACAAGTGATGATGATGATGTGATATGAAGTACCATTCCTTCACATTAATAATTGCATGACAATTTGTAATATTCTTCTTATTATTATGATTTGTATTAATGACGCTTATTGTTATTTAGAAGAAGGATGTCGTTACTTATTATTTGTATTATTATTATCATTTAAAAGAAGAAGAATGTATTTTTTATTATTTTGTCAGTCTGAATTATTTTTTGGTCATTGAAAGCCTTTCATTACCGAACCCAGTCCGTGCGCACCTGCCGGGGATATTCCTGAAATGTCAGGGTAAAGTCCACAGGCTCGCAACTGAAGGAATACATATGCTTACAAATCAAATGTTTTGGTAAAGTCACACAAATGAAACATTGTAGTCCACGTTGCACAAAAATAAACACCGAAGTTTATAATTACTATGTTGTTGTTTTTTTTGTTGTTTTTTACAGTGGGTCATAATATATCTTTTATTTTGTCAGTGCGTTATGTGGTGTTAGGAATTTTTCTAATTTTTTCAAAACGTGCGTACACCACCTCTTGAGCTGGTGTAGGATTTGAGCGTGCCGTACGCCAACGTCTATATTGATAATTCTCAAAGTCACCGGGGTTTTTAGGTATTGCGCAAGGTGTACGCTGGAAATTTGGTGTACGCATAAATGACTGCGTTTATGCATTCGTCGACTGCATTCATCGAGTACATTTTGTGAGTTTTATTACTCTTTAATTTAATTCATTAATAATAATGAATGGTTATATAATTATTTCATTATTAATAAAAATTAATAAACATTTTAAAGATAATTAAATCATTAATAAATATTAATGTTTTTTTTCTGTTATTATCCATGCTGTCAGATAGAACTGCTTAGTTTTGACAAGAATTATAATCATGATTATATTTGTCAATATTAAGATCATGAATATCTACCACAATTATGTATTGACTTCATCATAGATTTATTAAACTTAATCAATGAAAAACTTGTTAAACTGAAAAACTAAATTATAAAGGTGATAAGTAATTGAAAGTAAATATTGTGTGTATATTTAGTGTAAGTATAAGTATACATATGAAGAGTTCAGATGCAAAAGCCTCTAAATGCCATTTGAAATTTTTGTATATTAAGCTTGTAAAATTTTGTATAAAGCTTGTATATTTAAGTTCAGTAATTTCACTTAAATGACAATTAATAGGTAATCTTCATTGCCATTTAAGTGAAATTACTGAACTTAAATATACAAGCTTGATAAAAATGGTCATTTTAGAAAAAAAATTAAAATGGCACTTAGAGGATTTTGCATCTGAACTCTTCATATTTAGTGTGTATTCTTGTGTATATTTATATTACATAAAAGCAAAATGTTCTAATTTTGTAATATAACATCATTAACATCATTGCAAAATGGAATTTGGCACAATAATCGTTTTACCTCCATTATCTTGTATTTTTTTTATTTATTTGTTTTTTTTATAATGAAGCCACAACCATATGGATGTTCTTTTGATTCAATTTTTGAAAATAACCATTTTTTCTTTGGAATAATATTCATGGGCAAATCATTACTGGACCAGGAACATGTATTAAAAATGTAAAAAGTCAGTTTATTTACTTATTATGTTGAATTCATTTGCCAAACTAGTGAATTCCTATTAAACTGCAAAAAGAAAGGTTTTCCATAAATCAACTCTTGCTATTGGTCAAACAAACAGACCCAAAGTCACACCGTTGGCTGAGTCAATATTGCAGTGTTGCTGAAGCTGAAATAAACAAAAGCACTAGTAATGTTTTGATAGCGCCACAGTGTTTACTTTTTTCAGGGAAATCAACCTACAAAGAGCTTATGTATATATAATAAGGCTGATAAATAAAACATCTTTAAGAACATTTTTCACATTGAAAACATGTATAACTTTAATGTGCATTTCTAACACCTAGGAGGCTGGTAATTTGTCATTCTAAATGGTGATTTCTCAATCTGAATAGTCACCTTCTTTCTCGGCTGCTTCATCTGTATAAATACAGATATGATGAGAAGAAGAAAAACAACACCAGTGGCCACTCCAATCACAGTGCAATGAGTTTTACTCATATGCTGCAAAAAACTTTTAGACTTCTTTTCTAAGGGAGACGGGACAACAAAGACAAAAGAAAGCAGAAGAGGACAGGGTCATGAGTGAAAGAAAAAAAATCACACTTTCCACCTAAATAAGAACAATAAAACTAGTTCTGTGAAATATTTGAAGAAAGATTTTGCCTCACATTAGCGACACTATTTGCAAAACGTCGTGAAAGCACATTTTTACCTTTGCAATTGTTCTCATCCCAGGGAAACACACAGTTCTGAACACCATTACAGACCAGAGTATTGTTGATGCACATGTTGCTGTGACAGAAAAATGCATTGGCCAAACATGGAGACTGCAAAACAGAGTTTTGAATGAGATGAAAGCCAGACAAACATGCAATGCCCATAATGTCCACATGGTAGACTTCTTACACCACATGTTTAAAATCTAGTCCCATTGGTTATCAAACTACTGAAGCACAATATTCTGACAGATTTTTTTAGTTAAAGGACAAGTTTGGTATTTTACACTCGAGCCAGACCGATTTATCGGACGGCCGATATTATACGGCCGATATCAGGCATTTTCCGAACTATCGGTCTTGGCAGTTATAATGGCTGATAAACGAATATTTAAAAATAAAATAGAAACGGACGAAACACGCTTCAACCATTTCTCCTTGGCCTGTTAAATTGAAAATTTATGTTTTACAATTTGCAGTATGACGTTATCTATTGCTAAATTATGGCTCATCGTAGACTAGCTAACCTGACATTGTAATTATAAGTTAGCTTATAAGGCAATGTAGGGACTAATTATTATTTTATTCATCAGAACTTTAATATATTTTGATGTTCCTCTGTTCTGTTGTGACAATAAAAGAAACAAGTTTCTTTTAAAATGCTTTATCATATTATTTTAGTTAAAACTCATAAATAACTACAAATAACTATGTTAGGGAAATCTGTTAATGTTTTGTTGCGCGTTTCTGAAAAAAGAATATATATTGGCCAATATATCGGATTACTGGATTTTAAAACCAAAAAATATTTGTATCGGTATCGGCCTTCAAAATCCTTTATCTGAGTTCGGCTTCTCATTTTACACTTAAAGCCCTTTTCAAGATCGTTTCTGATGAAATAGAAGGGTTAAGATTAAAATTTCAGACATGCTTCTGTCCCGAGAATTTTCAGTGTCTGTGGTTTCACACCCCCACCTCCACAGATTGTTGCATAGGTGCACAGGAACAATCCTTCCTAAAATGCATTAAACTTTAGTTTACAAAGACGTAAATATCACAGAGTAGTCAGGAGTGTAAAAATCGCTTGAACAGAATGATTCACAAAAAGTTTTATCATATTTTTTGTCCAACTCAACAACGATAAAACCTGTTGGAAAGCATATTTTGCAGTGACTTTAAGTGTAAAATACAGAACTTGATGCTTTTTGTAATCACAATGCATTCCAAGAAAATTTCACCCAAAAAGTTGGAAAATTCAATTAAAAAAAATAATCTCATTTTGCATTCAATGGAAAAATGACATGTATAAGCAGACAACAAGTAATGACAGAATTTTCCTTTTTTTTTGGTGAACTATAAATTTAATAAAATTGCAGAAAGTAAAAAGGTTTGTGAATGCTTACGTTCAGCAAAGACTGTAAAGAGCATACGGAACCGACTCAGGTTTGCTGTTCTTCGTAGGCCCACAACTCGAACAACACCCACAGGATTGTCAAGTGTGATGTCATTGGCAACAGTGCTGCAGAACTTGGCCTTTAGATCTTCAATGGCATTACTGCCTTCATAGATCGCAACAAAGTTTTTCTTACACTCATTTGAGTTCTCCAGCTGGTACTCCAGAAAGCGGAGATAGATCTGTGTGTGAAATAGAGAAAGAAACAGAGACCGGTAATACTACTGTAAGTATGTATAATGATACACACAGGGCTCTACAGTGCAAACAAAATGACCGGTGTGAATGACTCGATGAAAGCTAATGAACAACAAGTGTGTAATCAAGATTTGAATACGAATTAAAGCAACAACTATCAAAATGCATCCAAACTGCACAACAGTTCAGTTTTGCACTGTGATTGGCTGCTTTAAATGCCTTCAGTCACCACACAAGTGCGAGACAGTTTTGTGCGAGGAACTACACAAAGGTGCAGCAGGTTAACATATGTGATTTCAAGCACGAGTTGCAAATGTGATATTGATTTATCTTATTGTGATTTGTGATATTGATTTGTGATACTGATGAATAACCAAGAAGCTAATTTTAAGTGACTTATGTTTTAGGCACAATATTGTCTGGTTTTGTTCTATTTCATCAACAAAAATAGTTCCAAACAAAGTCACAGCTGAGCCGCTGCACATTTCCGAGAAACACACAGCGATGTTTTGTTGATGAATGAATGAGTGAAAAATTCAGTGACTCATTCACAAATGCTGTGTCTCAATTCAGAATGTTGCATTCTTCGAAAGCTGCATTCACCACGGCGCGACAAAGGCTGTCCCAATTTGAAGGCTCCTTCAAATGTGTCCTTCGATTTCCAATAAAATGAAGGATAAAACAGAATGGAGCCCTTAGCGGCCTCATGTACCACAGAATTCATCGTGTGCCAGTGATGACAGGATTTTGAAAAAATAAATTGCAGGAGTCTACTTTTAAATGGGTCCTACTTACTCAAATAATTGAATGTATCTATTGATAAAAATGTAAATTATATATACACATATACATATATATATATATATATATATATATATATATATACAGTATATATATATATATATATATATATATATATATATATATATATATATATATATATATATATATATATATATACACACTATTTTGCCAAGACTATTGGGACACTCCTCAAAATCACTGAATTCAGGTGTTTCAATCACTGCCATGGCCACGATTGTAGCTACAGCAATTCTGGGTATGACCAAAAATCCATTTCTTTTTTTTTAATCATTATTCTTGTTTTCACAGTATTTTTTTTCCAAGCATGACTGGGTGTTAACCACACTTTTTAATGACTGAGAAAGGAAATACTGCAGTAAAGTGACTTAGAATGCCATATTTTACTTTCATGAGTGAATATTGTAGAGAAAATCCACACTAGTATTAATAAAAGATTGCAAGGTGTTTACAATGAGGTGCCAGGAGGAGGCGCTTTAGGAGCAAATATTCTCTTTCATCATCTCGTGTTCAAGATCAACCTATGGGAAGGGTACGTACCTGACCTCTGCAGAAGTATCCAATTGCACCAAGTCTGACAAGACAGACAGAAGCGCGTAGCCAATGGCATATAAAGCCAGCTGACATTTGCTTCTTGCGAACTCTACACTTTACACAGATTGGTTGGATTTACACTGCTCACTTCAGGAGGACATTTCACCTGATCAGCCTAGGCCAGATGTTACATTCATTTATTCACCTGTTCTGCATCGGAGCCACTCACGCTCTTGCTTTCTCACCTGCTTCCTTTCCATGGCTACCCACCACAGAATTTTCAGTTTCTCATCGGTATATCGATTGTCTGAAATCTGCTGCTTCTCCGGAGAAAGTCTATCAAGGACCTGCCTGGCTGCGTGTGGTGCGCTGATCGTTGCTAAGGAACTTCACTCTTTCTGGGTGGTCTGCTTTGGGCCTCAAACATTCTCAGGAAGCCTTCGAGAACCCAGAGATTTGCAGTCAGTCCCTTACGCTGCCCAAGAAGCTTTTGCGATGCCGTCTTAAAGTTGCAGCTTGGCCTTTCTGACTCGGATGGGGGACATGGTGGCGACGAGCGCTCCGAGGGCCTCCCGGGCACTACTTCACCCATCTGGGCTGACCAGCCCAATCCTGCGTTCCCCGAAGAGGACATCTTCACGGGCAACCCTCCTTGGGGTCTCACAGGACAAGGAGGCCATCCCGCCCTCTCAGCGTTCCCTAGGCTAATGCCCCAGAGGCCATGCCTCAGTCTATCCTCCTTGAAGTGTGTGAGCGAGACAACATTGAGTGACCGGCTCCACCAATCAGGAAATGGACATTTATTACAGGGAAAGTGCTGGGACCCCCTCCCGGTCCTAGGAAACAACTCTACCCCGTTCTTCCAGCGTGCGCAAAGTTACATGAGGCCAGGGGCGTTTCTAGGTTTCAAAAACATCAGGGGCTGAACCCGAAACATCAGGGGCTGGGTTATGGTAATTATTAGATAACATGTTTCGATACAGAGAATAATGTATATCGCATGCCTATATGCAGGGGGCAGACTGGATAAGACCCCCCCCCATCCCTGGTACTGTAACCAGACCATCCCAGATTACCACACAGTCACACACATTCAAAGGTGAGGTAGTTAGGGGGGTTCGAGGGTATACTCCCCAGAGAAAATTTTGATTTCTCAGACCTACATGTGTGCATTTTAGGGTATTTGAAGGTCATATAAATTGGATAACAATAGCTTTAAAAGCATGTCAGTGGACAGTAGCCTAGCATAAATTATTTGTCAAGCAGATAACAGATTCTTAAATATGAGAATGAGGATAAATGTTGAAATAAATGATCCACACTTGGAAATGCTGAACACATTAGAGGACCATACAAGTCTAGCCTATATAATTATACATTTGATAAATATATATATATTTTTACTTATGAATTAAGATTATAGTTTCTAGCGTAGAACATCTGTGTTAAATAGGAATAAATTGTAATAATGTTAATCAAGCTGACTAAATCACACGACTGTTAACAATGACGCAGCAGTTAACAATAAAAAGCTGTTAATTCTACATTTTAAGTGTATGTTTCATTAAAAAAAGGCCGCAAAACAGCGATTAAAAGCCGTTTGGCTCGCGAGAAAGTTAATGTAGGATGTCAGGAATTTCTAACATAAGATAGGATGAAGCAAGATGGGATTCCTAAAGTTAAAATCCTATCTTACTCTCTTTACGGCCCCTGATCTACTCGTTATCTGAGGGAATAACGTTAATTTAGCCTACACATCATGTTTCAATCGCCAAATCAGATGTATAAGTTTAGGCTACTTCATTTACGTTACATTCTGCACGAGAAACGGATTATGACTCACAAAATGGATTAAGTTAGCTATTGGCAAAATAGTAAGGTCCCACGTACTTTATTTATAACGGACATGTTCTGCATTAATACCACAGTGAGTAGCCTACAGGTCTAATTTAAGTTAGACCAGTGTTGCTGAAGAGCCTTCACCGAGACACCGACCTGAGCTAATGATGAGGAAACGGCGCCAGTAAGTTGATAACTCTTCTTGCCTCTCATCCGCCTCGTATCGTTCATGACTCCTTATTTTACTTTTTAAAAAGTGTCTAATGTCCATAGCATACTAAGCCAAAAACAACAATGACAGTCAAGCCCTAAAGCTGTAAGTTAACCGATGTCTCTCTCTCTCTCCTCCGGTGCGCACTCTATAAGCGTGCTGTAACCATAGTAACTTTGATACGCTTGTTAGCCTATGGTAATAACTAGCTAGTTAAACAAATAGGCCTACAGTGAAAGCCAGCCAGATGATGATCTATCTTCAGACTTTAAGGATAAAAAAACTGAATTCTTACCCACTGACTTCTTTCCGAAAAATCCCCAAAGTCTCGTTTGCTTCATTTTTCTTTAATCTTTTCTTTCCTGCTCGCTGACTGTCTCAGTTGTTAACTCGCGCTCTTGCGGTTGACTGTGCTAGCTCCTCCCCTACCTGCTGCTGCTGCATATTTAACAGAGAGGAAGAAACGGAGTAGCCCATAGGCTACCGACAGCAAAGAAATGTATTCTATAGGCTAGATTATTTTTAAGATCTATTTTTACAGGCTGTATGCATGCAAAGCCAAAGCGCAATGAAATAAAGCAACTTATGATTTCGGGCGTTTACATAGGCTATTGTTGTCCAGTTTCATATTTGCTCAGTGACAGTCATTACATTCGGGGCTTGACTCAAAACATTCGGGGCTGAAGCCCGGGAAAATCGACTGGCGACGCCCTGCATGAGGCACAACTGGAGCGACCCGCTTGATCTCAAGCACAGTCGCAAGGGCCTTGAGGTGAAGGATATGGAGGCTTTTGAGCCCTCTGTCACCAGGTAGCTTAACCAACAAGTCCAACAAGATTGTCTTGACAAGATTGTCAAGGTTGGTACTTGTGCAAACAAGATGGAACTTTTTTCTGACTCAGATATGGTAAACACAGATCTATGCTTTGCATTGGAAAGATGAACTGGTACAGTTGAAAAGAAGCTAGATACTTTTGGGGACATTATTTATGCATAGGGAAGTGAGAGGTTTGGTGAGGGAAAAAAGGAAGGAAAAAGTACAAACTACTGCTGGAATGTCTAGATGGCAGTGGAAAATTGAAGGGTTAGTTAGAGAAAGGAGACAGCTGAGGAAGCAATGGAAAAGAGCAGAACAAAGTCAGAAGGAGGGACTCAATCTCTTACAAATGTCCATAAAAGATAAGCTGGCAACAATACGCAGAGCTGAGTGGGATGTCTGATGGAATTGACATGGGCTCAAGCCTTTTTGCATCTGTATGCGTTTCCTCCAAATATCTCTCTAGCTCAACCCTAGATGCTTTAAAAGTGCCATTCTTCTCACTGGTAAATAACTTTACAAATTTGAATGGGTCTTTATTGAAATTATCCCTCGCACGTTCCTTCTTTTTGTAGCGTTTCCATAGAAGCTCAGCCCTGCGTAATGTTGTCAGCTTATCTTTTATAGACATTTGGAAGAGATTGAGTCCCTCCTTCTGATTTTGTTCTGCTCTTTTCCATTGTTTCCTCAGCTGTCTCCTAATAAACAGCCAAAATAATAAACAGCCTTTTTGTGTCACATATTCAATAATTTATATATAGGCTATATTTAAACATTTTTGTCATTATATTTCTGGGGCCGTATTCACAAAGAATTTTATCTTACCACTAGGAGTACTCCTAAATCGCACTAAAATATTTTAGCTAGAAGTTTTCTCTTAAAAGTTATCACAACGCCTTTCCTACTCTTTGTAAGGAAAAATGACAACTCCTAAACTAAGAGTGAGTCTTCGTTGCTATGGATGACGTCAATTTTCATGCACGAGCTTCCTCGCAATGATCACGGTGATTGGTTGTTAGATGACAGGGCCATCATGCGAAACATAACATAGCAACAAATGATGGAATTACGACATCTATATGTCTGTGTCCTACACAAAACAATAATAATAATAAAAAAGTAATGTAATTGAAATGCATAGGCTATATAATGACATGTTTGTGCAGGACACAGTGAAGTCTAATTCTAAAAAGGCAAGAGAGAAAAGTCATGAATGAAATTATTCAAGGTAGCCTAAGGGCATGCAGTGTTCACTTATCTTTTGCACGCTCAAGTTCGTTATTTTAAATATAGGCGCACGATATGTGCACCCGTTTTTCCAAGCGCGTCCGTAGGTTCAATTGTCCGTAGGTCACGTGACAAGAACCAAGCCGGAGCGCAACCGCCGGGAGAATGAGGTGCACCTTGCGTTTTAGGCACTATGTGAATGGTGCCTAATACCCTAATGAAAACCTTCACTTGCCTAATAATGAAAAACGACACTTGCATTAACACTTGCTTGGTTAATTGACATTCTTTTAGCCTAACTAGACTATTTAAAGCAAGGAAATGTTGCTCCTATTGAAGTAATGTAATAGTTGAATGACAGTGGATTATGAACTCGCCAGAAATGGAAAAGTTACTGCTGCTGGCCCAGTTGGTGCTAGAAAAAAACAAAACATAATAAAAGTGAAATTCGGCACTGAGATGTCAAGCAAAACTAAGCCTGAGACATGGGAGAGGATTTGTTTGCAGATGAATGCAGTATTCGCTTGTTTTGCGGACCCAGACGACTGCGAGAGGCGGTGGTGTCACTACAATCCTTTGTGAATAGGTCTTAGTGAGTTAGGAGTCCTCTCGAACTTCTTTTAAAGGGCGGGTTTACTGCGATTTCACTTTTTTGATTTTAAATAGTCTGTAATGTTGCTGTTGGTGCATGAACAGTATCTGCAAAGTTGCAGCGCTGAAAGTTTAGTGTAAGCAGAGATATTGTCTTTTAAAAATCAGGAAGTATAATTGCCTACAAAAACGACTCGTTTTGGACTACAGCTGGGTTATGGTACGTCACTAACCCACACATTTGCATCAACCACTCCCCCGGAATATGCAGGAAAGGCCATGATCATATTTCAGCAGCTCCTCGTCGAGTGTGTTGTTGTTCACGCAGATGTCAGGTCTTCTGTGTTCAAACTTCCCACGGACGCTGTACTTCAACAACAATGGATACAATTAATGTTTGATTATGTTCCTGAAAGTGACGATCGTAATCTAGCTCTCTGTGCTGCGCATTTACGGAAGACAGCTTCCAGAATCTCCACGAATTCAAAATTAAACAAGAAACTGTTACTAAACATGAAGCAGATCCAACTTTAAAACAAGAGGCAGACACAACCGGACACAACCTGTAAGTAGGCTAAGACTTCATCATGTTAAATGTATTTGCATGTATAATTCCAGACGTAGCCTTGTGTTTTATTATTTTTAAAATGCCAGCGCTGGCTTTATAGACTTTATGGGCTAGCAGTTATGCTATTTTGTGTCAACGACAAACGCGTACAAACATTATGGACCTGAATTTTGTATAAGTACTAATGTTGTAAACGTATTTTTCATGTTAAATATGTTTTATGACGTTATTTTCGATTTAATCAAGAACGTAAACATGCCAACGCTGTTTGAGTATAACATTAGTAACTTAGCCAGCCAGTTGCTATTGTTGCCAGTCAGATGCTATTATGTAAAACAAACGTGCATAAAGTTAAAAAAATATAGCAAATTATCATTCAGAAACCTTTATTAAGAGCCGTGTGTGGTGTGGTTCTGCTTGACTCGATTCATCGCGGCTTTCTCGAGTCTGATTCTGCCTCAAACTGATACTGCAGTCTCGACATATATTTACTTCTGGACCGGAGCTCGAGTCTCCCGTAAAGCTAATGGGCATTAACCTTTTCGGACAACGTGAGCGACAGTTTAGCCAATCACAACACACCGGCCCAAGCAAACCAATCTGAGCCCACTACGTCATTCTGAGGGAGTGTTTTCATAGAATCAGGAAGTGAACCGCTCGTTCAGGGGACAGAGGAGAGCGCGGCTGACAATAAAGGTGAAATTTATGAAAAATAAGACTTTTAAAAAAGAAAAACCACGGATACATGTTATATTGCACCCCATAAACACAATCATGCAAAGAAAAAAGCAGTAAACCCCACCTTTAAGCTGTCCCAGACTTAGGTGCTACTTTTAGGGCTAAAATGCTTTGTGAATTACTTTTAGTGAAAAAAATTAGAAGTCCTAAAGTTAGGAGTGACACGCCCATTATTTTTAGGAGTTGCTCCTAAATTCGCCAGTTAGGAGCTACTTTTAGCCTTAAAATTCTTTGTGAATACGGCCCCTGGTCTTTTATTTTCCATTTTTACTTCTATTTACACACATTTTACACAATTTACACACATTAAAATAATATTTTTGTGGTGGTGCCTATGATTTCCATTACACGAGAGTAGATGTTAAAACTTAATGCTGATTCGTACTTGGCTTTCGCCAAAATAAGCACAAAATAAGACGTAGCTTTACAGTAATGTTTGCTTCTCCATCCATTTATGCTTCTTTCCATATGCTGATGGGAATCCTTCTGTGCGGCGTTCGACGGCTACATTGTACTTGGCCTGCTCCTCCTTTTCTCCTCCTCTCCTCCTTTTTCTGGGAACAATGGTTAACGGGAACAGCTGAGTGCAACGAACTGATGAGTGACAGTGACGGACAGAATGCTGGGAAATGAAGTCAAATGTGAAAGACACCGTGATAACGAGGACCTCTAGTGACAAACAAGGGAAGCACAACCAGACACTGTGACACAGCGTGGAACTCCCAACCATTTCCTGATGTATGAACTTATTAACGCTTCCAGATTATCCAGTGTTGTCAAAGAAACCTCGTACACAGTCAGTGGCCACAGCAACCTCGGCAGTAGACCAAACTGAAAGCACCAGAGTTTTAGTTTGCCTGGTAGAGCACAGCTCTTTATGTGCAACCCTTCCCTACCTGCTTGTCGTCTAACTTCTCCCACTCGAACTGTGTCCTTTAGATCCCCATCGTTCCATCTCTCAAAACTCTTCACTGGCTTCTTAGAAGCTGTTGGTATTGCCTCATCATTTAATGAAGAATGTTTTATCTATTTTACTTCTACTTATCAACTTTATCGGTTAACTTACTCAATAAGGGATTAGTGCAGGCTACTGTTGTAGTCATGGTTGTCATGTCATTCCATGTATGCTCTGATTGGTGGTAGTTCGGCGCTCTTCTCCTACTACCCATTTTTAAAGCCCTAATGATTACTTACATTGCCATGGTAAAAACCAGTGGAGAAATGGTGCATCCTGCTATTAAATCACAATCCTCAAAGCATTGCCATGTAGTGTTGAATTCTGGAGTTGAGAAACTAAATTGAAATCTCCAATATAGGTTTTCACTAATTTTGTTTTTCGCCAGGTACACCTTGTGCATTTGCCTAACCCCCGTCAAAGGACGAAATTTCCATCAGGGCAAGGAAAGGCCCCACAACAGCTCATGTGTTAAGTGGACGTTGTGTGTTCTCTCCCCACGTTCAGGGGGTCTGTTACCACACATACTCTGTTCCCCTCATTCCATTATAAAAGGCTTACGGCCCCAACACAAATCACAGCACCTCTCTCAGCAGGAGATATCATCTCCCTGCAGAGAGAAATTTCTGTGAACCCCTGCATGTCACCGCTAGTCCACTAGAGTCATGAGCCAGCTGGGCATACACAGCGCCACTTCGGCTCATGTGGGAACACTCGCAAGTCACGAATTGGCTTGGCAAACTGTTTCGGCTCCCAAGCCTTATATCACCAAGAGCAATGCAAAGCACCGGATGCAGTGGTGTAAGCACACTGCCACTGGACTATAGAGCAGTGTCTGGGAATCTGATGGACGGGTCTGGGTTTGGCGCTTGCCAGGAGAATGGTACTTGCATGACTGCATTGTGCCAAGTGTAAAGTTTGGTGGAGGGGGGGAATATGGTGTTGTCACATTTGATAAATGTACTTTCTCTCTCATCTCACGTGCTGTGTTTGTGTGGTCACTGATCACTACTGATCAGCAGCGCCAGCTGGTAGCACTTTGTGTGTGGCTTTATATGTTCAGTAACTGGTGTCTCATGTTGTCAGATCGTTGTGCTTCCCCGGTGTGTTCCTGTCTCCATGCTATCGTCTCCGAGTGGATTACCTGTTCTTTGTGCTGTCGTCTCTTGAGTGGATTTCGTGTGCTTCGTCTCCTTTCCTGGGAGTCTTTACCACTGTTACTGGGATACATGCACAAGATCACCGACCACCATCACAGACATCTGATCACCAGCACCAGTTGTCCAGCCCCGTTTAAACTACACGCGACCAAGCGACGCGATACCATTTATTATCAATGGTGAGCGGGTGACTTTCGGCAACACGTGCGACAGCGACCGTTTGGCGACCAGTGGGGCGTGTCCAGCAACGCGACAAAGTTGAGAAATGTTTAACTTTATGCAAACGAAGGGTGATTTTCGTGAGCGACAACCAATAGGAGTGAAGTCAGTGAGACGCGTTCACTCTTCAGTGCTCAGTCTGTAACAGAGGCAAGTCGAACAAGAAGCTCATTTTAGCCGTCACCGTACTGACTCCGTGACTGAATGGTTTCGGGAACCCAGATAGACCGGTATTTGTCCGTTTGCTCCAGTTAAATAGCCGCAATGGCAAAGAGCAATCACTGTTTCTCGTTCATCTTTAATATTATGCATTTTATGTGACGGATTCCATTTATATTTAACTTTTCCTTCCAAAATATTTGTTTGTAGGGGCAATAAACATATTTTTTGTCTAACATAGAGTAACTTCCGTGAATGTCACTCACAAACATTACTAGGTAACCAGTAGTGGGGAACGCCTCCAGCGCAGCCACTGGCGACCTGCAGCGACAAAGTCGTGTGTAGTGTGAACGGGGCTTCCCACCTTGGTCCCTGCGTCACCTATCCATCTGTGTTGTGCCGGTTCGACCCCATTGTTGTGTCTGATCATCTGACCTGCCTGTTGTCGTCTACTTCAGATAAGCATTTGCAATTCCATCCTGTTTCGTTCCTGTATGTCACAGGTGTGGGGTTGTTTTTCAGTGGTTCCAGTGAAAGGAACTATTAATGCTTCACCATATACCAAGACATTTCGGACAATTACGTGCTCCCAACTTTGTCGGAACAGTTTGGGGATGGCCCCTTCCTGTTCCAACATGACTGCAAACCAGTGGACAAAGCAAGATCCATAAAGACATGGATGAGTGAGTTTGGTGTGGAGGAACTTGACAAAGGGTCAAAAGAAAGTCATAAGAAACAAGAAATACCCCGTGCAGGAAATACCAGAGCCGGAGTCCAGACGTTCAACCAGAATCAGGGAGCCACCTGATAGGCTAACTTACACATCATTAGGAAACCCCTTAATGTTAGTCATGCAATCCCTGTTAAGTGGTTTAAACAAAGCCTTCACTCAAGCCCTTGAGTCAGATTATTCCCTGAGGTTAGGATACTGACCCCTGATAGATCAATAATTTTATAGGAGAGACATGAAGAGACGCTTGTAGGTTCAGAAGGGGAGGATGTAACCCCTTTGAATTGTTTATATATTTTTTCTTTATTTTAGTCCTAAAGTTAATTTATTTGTAACTATGATGTACTTTTGATTTGTCAAGCACAAAGAAACTCTTGTATCGTTGGTGCAGTAGTATTATTAACTATTATTATCGAGCCAGACCCTGATCTAAGATTGAAAAGAATCATTGTGATTAAACACGGATCTGAACTGAGAGCTAAGCACATACACACTACATGGGTAGAAAACACAAAAAGAAATTTACACACATGAAAATTTGAGAATTATACACACATACAAGTAAGGTTGCCAACTGTGCCGATTAGCCGGGACGTCTCATATTTTGGGCATAATTTATTTGTCGCATACGGGACCTCCCTTGTACCGATTAAATTGACTGCTATGCTGATCTAACCACCGACTGATACAACACCAACATGCCACTTGAGACTGATCATGACACCGGTCCAGGCTCGGAGGATTTTGATTTCGGAAAATCAGTTTTGGCGAATTCAAGCAATGTGATTATCGTTAATGAGTCCAACATCCAGCCAAGCATGAAAACATTAAATCTTCCTGAGGGAATAATATGCTGATGTGATTTGCAGCCCAATAAACATTTTTATTATTATTAATGTTTTTTTTTTAAAAGTCAGAATTCTTTGATGAATAAAAGGTTCAAAGTAGATTTATTCAAAATAAAAAAAGGTTTTGTAACATTATTTCAAGAGTCCTCCAACATGAAGTTGAAAATCTGGATATGGATGCAAGTGAAATAAAAAAAATCAAGTGCAACAAAATGAATACAAAATTTCTTTAAAATGTAGTGCATGTATAATGTTACAAAAGCTTTTTCAGATAAATGATTTTTTTAACTATAGTTTGTGTGTAATGACCTTAAAATTAGTTATTAGTTTTTCTAATTATTAATCAGAATTAAATTGTATATAAATAGTTTAAGCAAAATAAATGTTTAATGTCTGAGAACCTTTTAAACACATATGAACCTGAAATGACATATACTGTGTGATGGCCTACAGTAGCCTACAAATATTTTGAGTGTTCCCTATTTTCCAGTAAAGAACGACGATTGTCCCGCATTTTTCTTTTCTGAAGTTGGCAACCCTACATACAAGAGATCCAGAAGGATTGAAACTTTTTTCTTGTTGGTACTTGGTGTTTAGTGGAAAGCAGACAATTGTGTTAAATGTAAAAAAAGTTTTTTTGTTTTTTTTTTAGTCCCAATAAAAATTGCCAGCTTTTAATTGAGTTGATTTTGGCCCAAATTTTTACTTTTAATCCTCTTAGAATCAAACCTAGGCTTTATTTAACCCCTATTGGGTAAAACACACTAAAATACTAATTCTGTTGTCCCCGTTACACATAGATTGTCATAAAATGAATCCCCTCCATGGAAATACAAAACCATCTAGGCCTACTTGATCTCAGTGACTGTACATGATCCCTTACTAATTAATGTGAGAGGAACAGATGTTTACCCAGGGCTGCATTACTAACCTTAGACATCGGTGGTGCTCGTATGGTCCAAATACAATCCAATGCTTCCCCTGATTTCACCTTGTTTTCCTCATCAACTTGACTAGATCTGATTATACCATCTGATCCAGACATTTCAAACTGACAGTCTGAGGGGAGGAGACAACAGTAAAGATAAAGACAATTAAATCAATATGATAGCATTCAAATATTATAACATTATAGCTTGAGAAAGAGACCCAAGAGTCTGCAGACAGCAAGTGGGAAAAGTAATACTTAAAAATTCTGGGGCACTGAAATGTTTAGGCGTTTACATAACTGATGCACTAAAGATGGAATTTACAATTATATTTTTTGGGCTCGGTAACCATAGCAACTGAAAAAGAGAACCCATAAAGTGTTATTCTGATAGGTAGCAAAACCTTCAAAAAATCAAGTCTGTTTCTGTAGGACATGCTCAATTTCCAACCATAACTGTCTTGTAAATGTAATGATTCTTAGACAAATCTTACATAAGAAGTCGGTTTGCAGAACCAAGGGCAAGAATAAATTGATTTACTTTATCCAAATCTATAAATGGGATAAATCCCCTGGAATAACCACCTCCCAACCCATGCTCCATATACAAGTATGTTTACCTGGAATGGGATTCAAGAGTCCTCCAACATGAAGATGAAAATCTGGATCTGGATGCAAGTGAAATTTAAAAGAATCAAGTGCAACAAAATGAATTCAAAAGGAGCAGAGCAAAAATGCATTAGAGTAAATGATTCTAAAATCTAATTGCATGAAGAATTGCAAGATGCATTTACCTGCAGTATATGAATACTCCACTCTGAAACCCATGCCTTCCAGCTCCTCGTCACTAATAAATCTGATCCACATGAAGCGTCCAGAGGAGGTGACAATCCCTGGACTCTTTGCCCCACAGAACCGATTAATCAACGGAGAGAAACAAACGGTCCATCACGGATTTCAATGTTATCAAAGCGGCACTCGAAGGACGGCTCGATGTAGTAGATGTCATCGAAGGCGAGCTGGATTCTCTTCCGTGGATGAGCTGACGTAGACAAGAAAAAGGTTAGGACTAACAAGTCTGTCTGTTGTGACTGAGAAACATACACTGCTGTTCAAATGTTTGGGTCAGGTAAGATTTTTGTAATGTTTTTAAAAGAAGTCTCTTATGCTCAGCAATACTACCTTTATTTGATCAAAAACACAGTAAAAACAGTAATATTGTAAAATATTATTTCAACTTTTTTCTGTTTTATTATCATTTAAAGTGTGGTACAAAGCTGAATTTTCAGCATCATTACTCAAGTGTTCAATGTCACATGATCCTCCAATAATCATTCGAATATGCTGATTTGTTGCTCAAGAAGAATTTATTATTATCAATGTTAAAAACCGCAATGTAATTCCAATGTGATTTATCATTTATTTCTATTTATTTGAAACATTATAAATGTCTTTTCTGTCACTTTTGATCAATTGAATGCGTCTTTGCTGAATAAAATTCCTTAAAATTAAAGAATTAATTTCTTTATATATATACACTCACCGGCCACTTTATTAGGTACCCCATGCTAGTAACGGGTTGGACACCCTTTTGCCTTCAGAACTGCCTCAATTCTTCGTGGCATAGATTCAACAAGGTGCTGGAAGCATTCCTCAGGGAGTTTGGTCCATATTGACATGATGGCATCACACAGTTGCCGCAGATTTGTCGGCTGCACATCCATGATGCGAATCTCCCGTTTCCACCACATCCCAAAGATGCTCTATTGGATTGAGATCTGGTGACTGTGGAGGCCATTTGAGTACAGCGAACTCATTGTCATGTTCAAGAAACCAGTCTGAGATGATTCCAGCTTTATGACATGGCGCATTATCCTGCTGAAAGTAGCCATCAGAAGTTGGGTACATTGTGGTCATAAAGGGATGGACATGGTCAGCAACAATACTCAGGTAGGCTGTGGCGTTGCAACGATGCTCAATTGGTACCAAGGGGCCCAAAGAGTGCCAAGAAAATATTCCCCACACCATGACACCACCACCACCAGCCTGAACTCTTGATACAAGGCAGGATGGATCCATGCTTTCATGTTGTAGACGCCAAATTCTGACCCTACCATCCGAATGTCGCAGCAGAAATCGAGACTCATCAGACCAGGCAACGTTTTTCCAATCTTCTATTGTCCAATTTCGATGAGCTTGTGCAAATTGTAGCCTCAGTTTCCTGTTCTTAGCTGAAAGGAGTGGCACCCGGTGTGGTCTTCTGCTGCTGTAGCCCATCTGCCTCAAAGTTTGACGCACTGTGCGTTCAGAGATGCTCTTCTGCCCACCTTGGTTGTAACGGGTGGTTATTTGAGTCACTGTTGCCCTTCTATCAGCTCGAACCAGTCTGGCCATTCTCCTCTGACCTCTGGCATCAACAAGGCATTTCTGCCCACAGAACTGCCGCTCACTGGATGTTTTTCTCTTTTCGGACCATTCTCTGTAAACCCTAGAGATGGTTGTGCGTGAAAATCCCAGTAGATTAGCAGTTTCTGAAATACTCAGACCAGCCCTTCTGGCACCAACAATCATGCCACGTTCAAAGTCACTCACATCACCTTTCTTCCCCATACTGATGCTCGGTTTGAACTGCAGGAGATTGTCTTGCCACCATGCCTAAATGCACTGAGTTGCCGCCATGTGATTGGCTGCTTAGAAATTAAGTGTTAACGAGCAGTTGGACAGGTGTACCTAATAAAGTGGCCGGTGAGTATATGTATATATATATATATATATATATATATATATATATATATATATGTATATATGAAGAGTTCAGATGCAAAAGCCTCTAAATGCCATTTGAAATTTTCTTCTAAAATGATCATTTTTATCAAGCTTGTATATTTAAGTTCAGTAATTTCACTTAAATGGCAATGAAGATTACCTATTAATATATATATATATATATATATATATATATATATATATATATATATATATATATATATAAACCAGTTGCAGTGCATGAGAATAAGTATCTTTGCTTGTGGAAGTGAGACTCATACCCTCCAGTATGTACACACACTCCTTGTTTGGTGGGTAGGTGCTGGGGTAGTTTGGGGAACTGAATGATCCTCCATTTGCGGTCTGGATCAAAGTTCCACAGTGAGCAGGCTTCTTATCCTCAACAGCCACAATCTGAGGCAAAGCTAACAGCACACACACACACACACACACACAAGATGATTAAAGGTAATGGTTGTTAAAGAAAAAACGATATCAATTTTAATTATTTTTTTAATTAATTAATTTCAATCTCTCTCACACTGGAAATATAACATGTTGCTAAGCAGGCAAGTTCATAATTCAAACTTACCTTGAGTTTTCTGTGCCAATGCGAAGCCCTCCTCTATCAGGATAAGCAGAACCAAGACTGCAAAAAACCATTTTGTTTTTTAATTATTCCAATTTAATATAGCTGTTTTGAATTTGAGGATATTTTCAAATGTAATTTATTCCTGTGACGAATTAGCTGAAAGCTGAATTGTCAGCATCAATACTACAGTCTTCAGTGTTACACGATCCTTCAGAAATCATTCTAATATGCTGATTTGCGGCTCAGGAAACATTTATTAGTATTAAATGTTGAAAACAGTTGTGCTGATTAATATTTTTGAGGAAACCGTGATCATTTTTGTCTAGGACTCATTGATGTCTAAAGACCAAAGAACAGTATTTATTGAAATTAAAAAGAAGAGACTTTTATCTTTTTAAACATTATAAATCTCTTTACTGAGCAATAAAAGTTGGATGTTATATTGTGTCATGTTAATTAAGTTTAAAATAAAAATTCAACATAACTCATGATATACAGGTGAAACTCGAAAGATTAGAATATCGTGCATCTAATCTAAAGAATATCGTAATGAGTCTAATGATTTCCATCTACTCTCGTGTAATGGAAATCATTAGACTCATTACATGCAAAGTAAGATATTTCAAGCCTTTTTTGTTATATTTTGATGACTATGGCGTACAGCTAATGTTTTTCACAAACATTAGAATATTGTGAAAAATTTTCATAGCTGTAAGTCATAATCATCAAAAATATAACAAATAAAGGCTTGAAATATCTCACTTTGTATGCAATGCGTCTATATATTAGTTTCACCTTTTAAATTGAATTACTGAAATAAATTCACTTTTGCACATATTCTAATTTTTCCAGCTTCACCTGTACATCCACAGGTTCAGAGTTTCCAATTTAAAAGGTTAATTATTTTTTTACGTGTTAGGCAAGGTTGTGTTTAAGACATTGCATGTGACTATCGTGACATGAGAGGTTGAGAGTTTTATAAATGTATAAAATTAGAATATTATCAAAATGTGATGGGAAGTTCTACAGTGAGATAAACCAATTGCAGCTGCTCGTGTTTCTTACCAAAATAATTGGAGTAATTTCTAAACTATAATTTGTAGCAGACAACTGCCATTTACAGTATAATGGGGACCCAAAACATATATAGGCAGCTTAATAGGAATATAGGAATCTTTTTTTACAGACAGCTACCTTGAGGGATTCACTGAGGTTTCACTGAGGGTTTGTAGAAGAAGCTGTAAATTATGTTATGACCTGGATGAATAAAAACAATCTCAAATTCCACTAACAAAAATACTATGGTAAGGTTCCATTGGAATGCTATGGTATTCTTTTAAGTATTTTTTTATTGTAGAAAATTCAACCCATTACAACTGAAATTTGAAGTTTAAATGCTGCATTGAGTTTTAAACGGCACAGTATAACTGTACGATTTCAAAATGAAAACATTTTACAGTAAGTGAGGCAAATTAATGCGGTGAATATCATTCAGTCTGTCAGCTGACATAATCACGGTTCTATGGTAATAATACTGTAGGCTACTTTATTTTAAATGTAGCCTACATTACATATTTACAATACGTTAACACATACAATACGTTAACAGATTTAGGCAAAAGTAGCATTCAAACTCACCTTCATGCATTTCCACTGAACACTTTTGCTCTCGTGAGATTCGCTGTCTACATTTTCAACGACACGAAGTTAAGACTGTAACAGATTTCATGAATTAAGAAGCATCTCGTTCCCAGAATAAATTCGAAAAAAATCTATTGAAAGCACTCAAATTAAACTGTTTACGGCAAGGCGTTTGCAGAAACTCTCGAGCGCTGTGCTTCTGAACCGCGAGTTTTCTGAGAGGAGAGGAGAGGAGCTTGGCTCATGAATATTAATTAATTTCATCATGACCTGCACACAGTTTGTATTAACTACGTGTGGTAATACATCATTTTATGTTATGTATAATACGACATTAATATAATATACAAACGCGAAATAAATAAGGAAATATTAAATTAAATGAATATGAGACTATAAATAAATAAATAAATGTCATGACAACGCCAGCAGAACCCGAACTGCTTTCAGTCAAGGCTGAGTTTAGTATACTGAAGTATATTTTAGTACTGAATATTTTGTGCAGCATTGTGTCTTTGCACAAAATTTGGAGGCGGCACCGAGCCTGAACAGAACAGTCTTTACTCAGCTGTGTAAATGTGACGGTTCAATCCTGGACCAGGGGACCCCAAAACACCTCACATTCTGGGGTCTCCCAGGACAACACATTTCAGATCTTGAACTCTCTATTAATGAGCTGATAAGTTGTCAATCAGTCATGTTAGATTATAAGTCATCTAAATTGTACAGTATTCCAAGACCAGGATTGAGAACCACAGCTCTAGGAAGATTACAAAGAAGCATCCACATGACCTAAGTAATATTCCCAAGCTAAGTCTTGGTAGGATTCGTAATATTGCAGATGGGGTCCACACAGCTGTTGAACACAAGGGATTTGAGACTTAACACTGGTCTCTCGGAGGGGTCTGTCCCACCCATGCACGGCTGATAAGCAGTATGGGGACTGAACTGATGATGCATGTTGCAGAAGCTGATTACATGGTTGCTGTAAGGATATTTTAATACTATTGGCATTTCTATGTGTGATCACGTAATGCATTGACTGTCGCACACTGTCTCTTTAATCACCTTTAATCTTGGCAAGCATCACTATTATTATTGCTCATAGAGCCCTGACCCTCAGTATTACATTTTGAATGTTGTCCCACACTTTTGTGGTACAAATATGAATTATGCGACTCTAAGCGATCAGATTTATGATTTTTGGCTTGGAGGGAGCTGGAGATGATCTTGCAGTCATCAAACCTAGCAAATAATTTCCTATAATTGCATATTGAAACAATTACATCCATGTGCATGTTGAACCCATATTCAATTAACAGGCCCGATTTTTAACGTCTATTCGACAAGTTTCAAAAGTAAAACTTTGGCACTGCAAAAATTGCCTCTTGAATGAACTTAGACCAGTTAAATATATGCACTGCTGAAATGATCACAGAACAGTTATTTTCCATTCATGGCCCAACAAGACCATGCCTGCTGACAACTGACATAAAAAGGCTTTCATAAATAACTTAAACTGCCAGTGATGTGTGATGGCACTTATTTGCAATTCAAATGAAGTTCAAACTCCCTTTCATCTCTTACTGAGAAGATGAGATTCTCACCTGAGAATAGAGATTCTGCTACATTAATTTACAATGGCCTAGATAAGGCAATGAATCCACTCTAATACTGTGGTGAAGTCAGCATGTAACCATAGAGGTATAGGAGTATGGGTATCCACATTCATGTGGTGCACATCTAGGCCACGTGTTACATAAGAGAACAATGCATTGATGGATGCCTGAATAGTTTAGTATGTTGTTCTTAATAGGTAAATGGATTAATGCAAACACAATTATTTTAGCAGCTACATTAGCAGCGGGGTTTGTTTTTCTAGGCAGACAATCAAACTACAACTATGTGCCATACGGAGAAAACAAATGTTTATTTAATTCCGTTATCATGTTTTATTTATGAATGTAGAATATTATTCCAAAAAGATTGTCTTCCAAACTTTTTTGGCACATAGAAAGTTTTTGGGGAATGTATCATGTAAATTGGGTTGTGAAAATCACAGTGATTAACATTATTTATATCATATTTAGCTTTTTCAAAAGAACCAGAACAGTTACATATAATTGCACAATGTTTTGTAGTTACTGTTTGAGAAAAAAAAAAGTGTGCAATGTGATATTTCCTGTGATCCTGTTAAAAAAAAATTAATCCGAGGAAATTACATTTTTGGAGGAAATTACATTTTTCCAATTACAGTATTGGATTCAATAAAAGAAAAACTTAAAAAGTTCAAAAAGAGCATTAGTTATGGCATTTGTGCAACATCTAAGTTCATGACCTAGATCTGTCTCCACGCGACTGCAGATCTACAGTAAGTCAATCTTGCTGTCGCGGCTGGTTGAGTGTTGAAGGATTAAGAAAAGAGTCAAATCTTTTTGTTAATCTGGTGCTTTGTGGAGAGAGGGGATAAATTGCTAGTCGGTTTCCTGTCAGCTAACTTAATTTCAGAGGAAGAAAAAAACTAAAATAATGAATGCACTATCTATGCAAAACCATGCAGTGTGAACTAGTGAAGCCAGAAATGTAAACAATTTTACTTGATTTTATTTTTTTTATACTTAATAATGTTTTAATAATTGTATATATAAAATGTTTAGATTAAATAAGCACTCATTTTCTATAAATGTGTTTAAATACACTCACCTAAAGGATTATTAGGAACACCTGTTCAATTTCTCATTAAAGCTACACTGTGTGATTTTTACCCCATCTAGTGGTGAAAAGGTATATGACCATCCAGTGAATATTAGTTTCTGTTCCTCTCAATTACGATTTAGTTTTAATAATAATAATAATAATTCGTTACATTTATATAGCGCTTTTCTGAGACCTCAAAGCGCCTTCACATAGAGGGGGAATCTCCTCAACCACCACCAATGTGCAGCATCCATCTGGATGATGCGACGGCAGCCATATTGCGCCAGAACGCTCACCACACACCAGCTTACTGATGGAGAGGAGACAATGATGAAGCCAATCAGTATGTGGGGATGATTAGGAAGCCATGATGGACAGAGGCCAAGGGGTAAATTTGGCCAGTGATGCCGGGGTTACACCCCTACTCTTTCGAAAGACATCCTGGGATTTTTTGTGACCACAGAGAGTCAGGACCCTCGGTTTTACGTCTCATCCGAAGGACGGTGCTCTTTTGACAGTATAGTGTCCCCGTCACTATACTGGCGTCAGGACCCACACAGACCACAGGGTGAGCACCCCCTGCTGGCCTCACTAACACCTCTTCCAGCAGCAACCTGGCTTTCTCAGAAGGTCTCCCATCCAGGTACTGAACCAGGCTCAGCCCTGCTTAGCTTCAGTGAGCAACCAGTCTTGGGCTCCAGGGTGATATGGCTGCTGGTTTAACTCCTGTTTTAACTCCTACGGTGGCCAATGTAGTCCACGATTAACATGGCTTCAGAGTTCGACCTCGTCCATGAGTGTTAACTCAAACGTAAACGCGAAAGGCGAAGCTTGAATTAACGGGTATGTCCCTCTTTGGTTAATGTACTTTCAAGATGGAGGGGCAACATGGCGACCGACATTAGAACCCCTTACCCGTATGTATTTTCAATGGCATATTATACACTCACGAGAATACTTTATTACTTGAACGAAGTAAATATACATTAATGCAGGGGTTCTCAACTCCAGTCCTCGCGACCCACTGCTCTGCATATTGTGTATGTCTCCCTTGTTTAACACACCTGATTCAGATCCTCAGCTCGTTAGGATAGACTCTAATGTCTATCCTAACGAGCTGATGATCTGAATCAGGTGTGTGTTAAACAAGGGAGACATACACAATATGCAGAGCAGTGGGTCGCGAAGGACTGGAGTTGAGAACCCCTGCATTAATGAGCACATATATTTTTGAAAGAACTAAGTGTTTTTAGCTAAGAATAAACTAAAAGAGTTACACAGTGTAGCTTTAATGCAATTATCTAATCAACCAATCGCATTGCAGTTGCTTCAATGCATTTAGGGGTGTGGTCCTGATCAAGACAATCTCCTGAACTCCAAACTGAATGTCAGAATGGGAAAGAAAGGATTTAAGCAATTTTGAGCCTGGCATGGTTGTTTGAGCCTGGCATGGTGCCAGACGGGCCGGTCTTGTATTTTACAATCTGCTCAGTTACTGGGATTTTCACGCACAACCATTTCTAGGGTTTACAAAGAATGGTGTGAAAAGGGAAACATAACTGGGTGTGAAAAGGGTGTGAAAAGGGAAACTATGAAACATACAGTATGCGGCAGTCTTGTGGGCGAAAATGCCTTGTTGATGCTGGAGGTCAGAGGAGAATGGGCCGACTGATTCAAGCTGATAGAAATGCAACTTTGACTGAAATAACCACTTGTTACAACCGAGGTATTCAGCAAAGCATCTGTGAAGCAACAACACGCACAACCTTGAGGCGGATGGGCTACAACAGCAGAAGACCCCACCGGGTTCCACTCATCTCCACTATAAAAAGGAAAAAGAGGCTACAATTTGCAAGAGCGCTCACCAAAATTGGACAGTTGAAGACTGGAAAAAAGTTGCCTGGTCTGATGAGTCTCGATTTCTGTTGAGACATTCAGATGGTAGAGTCAGAATTTGGCGTAAACAGTATGAGAGCATGGATCCATCATGCCTTGTTACCACTGTGCAGGCTGGTGGTGGTGTAATGGTGTGGGGGATGTTTACTTGGCACACTTTAGGCCCCTTAGTGCCAATTGGGCATCGTTTAAACACCACGGCCTACCTGAGCATTGTTTCTGACCATATCTATCCCTCTATGGCCACCATGTACCCATCCTCTGATGGCTACTTCCAGCAGGGTAATGCACCATGTAACAAAGCTCCAATCATTTCAAACTGGTTTCTTGAACATGACAATGAGTTCACTGTACTAAAATGGCCCACACAGTCACCAGATCTCAATCCAAAAAAAGCATCTTTGGGATGAGGTGAAAAGGGAGCTTCATGCCCTGGATGTGCATCTCACAAATCTCCATCAACTGCAAGATGCTATCCTATCAATATGGGCCAATATGTCTAAAGAATGCTAGCACCTTGTTGAATCAATGCCACATAGAAATAAAGCAGTTCTGAAGGTAAAGGAGGTCAATGTTTTTATTTATGGATGTCCTTTTTTACAAGGATGTCCTGTTTTTATTTATTTGGCCCACCTGGGGCCTGTACCATGATGGTAGTTGAACAAACTCAGGGTTGCATGATTAGTTTCAAAGTTGATAAAACCAAACCAATCCAACCAGGATTTGTTGGTACCATGATGCTTATCAACTTTCTCTGTCAACTCAGGCTTTGATCCTGAGTTTGGAGTTTAGGTGTGACATCAGCTGAGAACAGCCAATCACATACTATCACACACACAGCCAATCACACACACACACGCACGCAGCACGCACGCACGCACACACACACACACACACACACACACACACACACACACACACACACACACACACACAATAGGACCTTATTCATTTTCTGGCTTCATCAGCAGAGCAGTAAGGATCCTATAGTCGTCTAACACACACAATACATATGTAGATAATGCACAACAACTCTTATCAGAATCAGTTACATTGTAAGCTTCACATAAGATGCTTAATATTATAACTTTCAATTTATATATTCTTTAAAACCTACAGCAGGACAGCATAGAACAATGAATGGTATGCAGATAAACCCATAGCCATATGTGTATGTGATTTGAGGGGTTAAATCCAGGAAACACTCTGGATTAGAATATACCATGTGACAGAGCACACAATCACACTGATTCCAAGATGACATCAAAAATATAAGTGATTTTCTTCAGATATTTCAAAGGGTGTGTGACGTTTAACAGTGGCTAAACTATGTATTGTCAGGCTCTTTTGTCTGCCATTCTTTACAATAGTATTATTGTCACATATTTAATTCTCTAAATGTGTTAGATGACAAAAAATATTTTTAAATAAACCTTCAGGAAAGCAGCTTTAGACTTTGCAAATCAGCCACAGAGTGTCAAAGAATAACAGCGCATCTGTCACATCAGTAAGCTTTATTGGCGGCATGAGGTAATCTAACATAAATCAAAACATAAAACAATAATATAAATCAAATTACACTAAAAAACTATTATATTATTATGTTTTAGGTTATTTACTGAATCTGAAACTATAGATACAGTTTAACAATATTGTAAAATGGCTGTATAGTGCAGAAGATCTGTCTATCTAGGGAACTGAGATTTCACCGAAAGAAAGGATTGAAGGCAGCTGGCCTCTCTCTGTGAGAACATGGGGAGGGAAATGGAGAGAGTCTTTCTGACTAAAGTCCTGATGTCAAGCAATCTGAGACTTCAGCAAATCTCTCAACATCCCTCAGACTAAAAATAACCACAAAATACATTAAAGCCACCAGCAACCCACTAACACCAAAGAGGTCAGATGATCTTCACTGCCTGACATTAAGTTAACAAAAAAAAAAAAAAAAAACAGATTTAACAGTTTTAATGAACTTTGTATTTACACTGGTAACTTTTCTCTCACTGGTCTCACTGACCTAAAAAACTAAATTTAAAAAAAAAAACTTTTAATTCATATTCTTATTTACAGCGTCTGACCAAATCTGTTAGATGTTTAAGTTTATGTGTCGCAGAGATGTCTGAAACGTGACCTTGTTGGAAACACAATGATTTCTGAAACAGAAATCAAATGAGTCTGTTATAAAATCCCATGAGTTACATCATCAGACACATCATTATACATGTGATCAAAGACACAATGGAGAAAACCCAAAGCATTACTATGGAGATTATTATTACATATGCTCGAATGACTGGACAGTTATATTTGATTGTAAGCAGATTCTGATGGATTTAAAGTTTTGATTCCCTATTTTTTTTGTATGTATTTTTTTTTTTTTGCTTCAATGAAACTGTCCAGAAATGTGCATTCTTTGTGTGTTTGTCTGTTTTTTTTTTTTTGTTTTGTTTTTTTTTTCAGAAGGGAATCTGTAATTTCCTTCTCAATAGAGGGATAAGTGGTGAGATGACAATTTCAGAACACCAAAAACAGAAATCTATATATGGAAAACATAAACACAACACTAATCCAACTATGCTACTGTCTTTCCTCCGAAACACGTTTCTAATCATCCCTTAGCTACTTTCTGTGCCAAAAGCTCTTTCCAAAAAGAAAAGGAAGAGCTTGTGATAAGAGCTTCATCTATGTCTCACACTCATTACACAAGCAGATTCTGACAGCTCTGCAATTACGACTTCAGCTTTACTGCTTACAACAACAACACCTGCCATCATATGCAGCAAAACAACAACAAACAAATAGACAAAAACAAGAGATATGAGACCCAGACTATTAAAAGGGTAGATATACTGTAAAGCATCAGGGTCATATCATTTTTTACGTAAAAATTTTAAATGAAGCACTGGTTCAAATCAAAAAGGAAGAATGTTGAGGCAAACAGAAAATAGCAAACAATGAAAAGAGGATTTGAAAATTCAAAAGATCATTTTCATAGTTACAGCAGAAATTAGGTAAACTCTGTCTCCATCTTGTGGACTATTTTATATACAGTATTTGCCAAATGTGATTTGTTTTTAATAACCATACAAGATCAATTACAGCTAGGTTTTATTTTACTACGCAAAAAGAAAGAGAGAGAAAAAGAAAAAAAAACTATTTTCTTTTAAAGATCATAACAAAACTGTTTTACTATTGCTAATAATATTTTAAATTAATAATTTTGTTCTCTCTTGTTTTTTCATTGTGTTAAAATGCATAATTTCACTGTGTGTGCAGCCTGGGTAAAAATTATGTCTGCACAATTTGGCATATTCTTGCGTTATCACAATTAAAACAACACTTTTGGTCGCTATAGCCTATACTATGATCTAGGCCTATATTAAATGTTAGGGGTAAAACAACTCAATTCACTAATTTCTGAACCTGATATTGAAGATTGATTATTCTACATTATTTAACAGGATGATGCATGCTGATGTTCCTGAAATCAGTTGGATTCAAATTAGGATCTATTGTAGGCCTATTTGCTGTTTTTGTGTGTGTGTGTAACAGTCTGAGTGAAAATATATGGCTCTAAATGCCTGTGATTTATTGAACCGTTTGTGGAGTCAAAGAGGCAGAAAATGACTCACTTTAATCAATAGTTCCACATTAAAAAAAAATAAGTCCGTGACGTTTTGGAAGAGGGCGGAGCAGGGAGTGTCTCTGTGGTGTGGGACGCACACATTTCCGACAGCCCTGAAAATGACGGAGGAGTCATTCAGGGATAGCATGTCTGATTCATTTAACCGATTCGGTTTTTTTCGGCTCTTTTTTGTTGCTTTCTTTTTATGCATATATGTATATATATATATATATATATATATATATATATATATATATATATATATATATATATATATATATATATATATATATATATATATATATATATATACTAGGCTATACAGTCAGTCTCACGGTCTTATTTTTATATATAGGCCGTTAAATATAGTGTGCAAATTATTATTTGACTTCAACAAGCCGTCAGCCTTTTTAAATGACTTTTTATGTCAGGTAATTTTCACAGTAGGCCCATTAAACAACAAAAGCTTTGAGAATCGGTTCAATCGAATCATTGAAAAGAATCGGCTCAAAGAAGCGATTCATTTGGAAACTGTACATCACCATCTTCGAGTTTTCCTCTTCTTGCACAGACAGTCTCATCATCCTTGATCCTGCATCTGCTCGCGTCTCCACTCATTCACCGGTCAAATAAAGGTGGGTTTAGACTGTTTTGACAATTCGCAACGCATGCATAGCTTGCTACTTTGCAATGTTTGTTTGTATAGTATGTTAAAGATAAAGAAGTATCATGTCATTCGGTACTCTCAGTAGGACTCTGCTTTGTCCCTCCGTCCCAGCTCTGATGCCACGTCATTGGTTAAAATTATAACGGGTTTAAACTTCACCGTGATATTTGGGTGTATTATTTTTAAAACTTCATTTGACAGTGTAAGTTGTGTTTTAAACCTCTTTTCAAGTTTGTGGTCCGCAGATGAAAGCCATGTTCAAAGCACTTCAGCAGCTGGAGGAAGGTGTGGCTGAGTTAGAAGAATAATTTAAAGTAGCTAACTGTTATCACTCTTAAATGTACTATTCTAAAACACGGTAATGGTTAGAATTCTGAGAAGCTTTTATTTAATGTCTACAGTATAAGCTGTTCATATCCATCTAGTTTGTGGCTCTTTCCTACTTTCTTGCCAATAAAACCACAAGAGAACATGATGTTCTGATGTCTAAAACTTGTTAACCCATGCTGGTCCCCAATTTTAGCATTTAAGTTCAAGACTTTCTATCCTACTGTTTTTAAATGTTATTTTGTATGCTAGGAAAGCAACAAAAAATGTTCATATGTAATGCACAAGCTTCAGCAAGTAGTCACGATACATGTTAATCTTAGTAATTCAGTTGTTTTTGATGTGCATTAATAATTCAACCGATTGAAGCTTAACAAAGGTATGCAAAACACCCAACTTTGGTGTTTTGACCAACCATTTTTGATTTAGTTTTTATTATGTAATTCATTTATCATGTTATTCCAGCTGAAGCCACTTCCCGTGGCCCATTCGAGCTCTTTTCAAAAGATTGTTGATTAATACTAATCGCTTCCAAAACTGGTGTTGAAATCTCTCCAGTCTTTTTTGTGGTGCAAGAGACCATCATAAAAATAATTGTTTGTGTGAGCTTGCTTTAATAACTGTGATGTATCCCTCTATTGCAAAGGGGCAGAATGGGAGCGAAGCTCAGTCGGAAGAAGAGTGAAGTAGGTATAGGAGCAGAGACAACAGCTCCAGCTGTAGAGGAGTCTGCAACACCAGATGACTCCACTGAGAATGCAGAGCAGAAACGTGAGGTTCCAGACGGCAAGACTGCCTCTTCAACCAGTGTTCTGCAGACCATTACACAAGCTGTAGAAGAAACGGTCGATGCAGTCACTGAACAGATATCTGCACCGGTGGAAGATGTTGTAAACAAAGGTATTGAAGCAGTGGAGATCCGCATTGGCATCCGTCAGCCTGATTGGGAAGGAACCTGCCGCTCCAGAGCAGAAGTCCGAACCTGATGTCGAATGCTTCTGATGCTCTTCAAGAACCCAGTCTCTTGGATGACCTGCTGAAATCTCCTATCTCTGAAGCCCTCATTACTGGAGTCACAATGGCAAGTGAAGCCATAACCAACGAGATGAAGGAAGGCAAAATTAGTAGTCCTGCACCAGCTGAGAACAAGGATTTGTTGGAATGTCTGGATAAGGTGGAGACGCCCTCATTGGACCTCCTGGATTGTAAACTGACCCATGAATCCACAATCCCTAATTCGGATCCTTCATTCACTTTGGAAGATATGGGACAGAACGCAGTCGACAATGTCAACGTTATATAAATCACTACACGCGCCATTAGAAAAAAGCAGCAGCTGGATGGTCATAAAATAGGGTTGTGTCATTCAGAATTGAACTGGGATAGCAATTTGAATTTGAAACTAAGTGCAAATTAAATATATTTTTTAAGCAGATTAAGAAAAGCAAAGTTGGCTAGACAAATCTGTATTTGGACAAAAGTTTAAAAGCCTTGATTTCTGCATAACCGTGTCATGAGAAAGTTGAAAGAAGTCACCTCAGATCTCTAACAAATATTACTAATGTCATGCTTACCGATTCATTGACAAGCAGCCATTTTGATATTTTTTCTATATTCTTCCAAGCTCTTGGCGATTTTGTATGAAACGTGCAGCCAATCTCCCTGAGAAGAGGAAAAGAATGTACATTAAAACAATGATTGTAGTAAAGGAAAATAAAGACTGAAAGACATTACAAAAATGTTATTTCTTGATCTGTATTTTATACGATGCATTTAAATAAAATTTGTGGAATATAATCAAACATCTGAACAAAAGTGCAGTCTGTGAAAATAAATTGACACAACATAACCACAGGGCTGTAATATTGTGTGAACTATCCCAAAACACAGCAGTTTCCCGGGAATTTTCTGGGAAGATAACATGCACTATCTCTCTTTTACGCACATCTTAAGTTTTCTCAGAGAAGCTTCTGGAGAGAGGGGCAACATTCTTTCCACAGAAAAGAGGTCTCATGGGAGTTTTTTTTTTTGGGGTTAACTTTCTGGCTCTTGTCCTTAAGAAACTTTGGATTTATTCAAATAAACATCCTTCCACTGAATTTTTCTGTACTTAATGTGTAAAAGTTTTTAATGAAATATTAATCTGCTTTTGCTTGCTGGCCTGGAATCTCAAGGAAATGCCATGTCTCGTTATCCTTGTATAACAGAGCGTTGTGTACTTCGACCATAAGAGGAACGAATACAGATGACATGGACACCAGGGAATCAACAGTTGCACAATGTAAACTTTATACAAATATGTGGCTACCATGCAAATCAAGAGGATTTAACTGAAAACAAATACACAGGTAACTGTGACCCTAAGGGAAAATACAACTTTATAAGAAACAAAATCTTTTCTTCTTTTTCCATTTCTCTTTGGTAAAATGTTATTTTCAAACACATCACCTTGTTATACAGCGAAATATGGGCAATTCTAAGCAATTCAAAAACAAAAACATCCAATATATTACTCTATTAAATAAGACAGAACAAAAATAGTGAAAAATAGATTATATGGCAGAAAATGTGTCCATTTTGAGATTATCTGGTAATGTTTTCATTGAACTCCTGCACCGACAGTTCTACATCCTGTGCTTTGGCTTTCTGTTAGTAAAAGAGAGAGAGAGAGAAATTAGGATTCTGAAAGAGCATTACTAGGGGAAATGAAACAGGAAGCAAGAATATGATATGCGCACTTCTTTTCACAATATAAAAGCTAGATAACTCCATAGCCCTGAAGGTAACAACGCTGCAATAAAACTTCCATCTGATGTATTTAGCATATTTAAGGTTATGTGAACATTATGTGTATGACTGTACGTGTAATGTGTACCAATGTGTACCATTTCAATGTGAAATTGAGCACCCCTCTCATTTCTCATTACTGTAATGTGAATCATCCTGTTGGATTTTTGAATGAAAGTCATGCTAAAATTAATAAAATACAACAGATAATACAATATATTATTTACATCTTATTTTTTTGCATTACAGTAATAAGAATGAGGATTTTCAAAACAATGTAATCGTCCTAAAAGGCTTCTTTATGCACAATATGCCAATTTGTTAAGTGAAAATATTAAGTGAACGTTCTTGACTTTTTAAAATTTGTGTTGTAAGTTCCCGTATTCAGAAAACACATTTCACAATTGGTCTCTGTCATGCCTGCATGTGTTGGACTTCTTGGCCAGGCCTACATTGGTGCGACTGGGATGGAAGGGATACGTCCAGAGGATGGAGTTCCAGGAGTGACCAAACCTTTTCACACCCATTTTGAGACAGCGCAACTCATCAGCAGACCAGTTGTGCCTCTCTCTGTGTTTGCCTGAAGACTAAACGAGAAAACAATTACATTATGGAAAAATGTGGACTAAAGATGATTATGCATATGCATGCAAAATATGAACATTAGTAATATAATCTTAGAATTTTTTCAGAGAAAAGTTACTTAATTAAATTTTTACATTTATATTTTCTGATTCTTATATTGAAAATAAAACTGTACAATGCATGACTGCCTGAACATCTAAAACACCATAGGATGTTCCAGGTTCAATGCAGGTTTATTTAGTGTGAAATCATGCTATTATCCTTTCACCTAAAACTAACAGTACCATACATTTTTTGGGAGACAGTATTCTGAGGTTTTCTTCTTATGTATGTGATGCATGTTCTTTTCCATGTCTGGGCCTGAGAGAAAAAAAAGAGAGTAATAATTATTTGGAATTAAAGTACCAAAGCATTCAAAATGTGTCTATGCTGGCAACAGCAATACTAATGGTAGGACTTGCACAGGGCAGCAGGGAGGAGTATTGATCTTTAGAATGATTTAGTGGCCAGACTGAAACTGCACACACAGTACTAAACCCTGTACTGGGAACCTAAAGAACAACCCAGCAAACAAATTTAGGTTCTGGGAACGTTAGTTTTTGGTTCCCAGAACGTTCCTAGAACTTTCCCTTAAGGTTTAGGGAACGTTCCTGGAACATTCTCATTACGTTATAAAAATGGAACCTAAAAATAACCTACATGGAACGTTCCTATAACGTTCTTGTTGGTTTCTAAAAAATAACCTCATGGGACCATTCAAGAACGTTAGGGGAACGTTCTGTGTTTGCTGGGAAATACACACCGCTCTTTAGCACTTTGTGTGTATGTGCATGTATGGATGTGAACGTGTGCATTGGCAGACTGGAACACAATGATCTAAAAGTGAAACAGTGTGTGAAAATCCTGTAAGTGCAACTCAGTGTGTGCTTGTGTCTGGTCATATCCTTCAGTCCTAATGACTTTGTTCTGGGGTACAAAACAGACTAGTCTCCATAGTAACAGCTCAGAACCCCCAGGGACCCATAATCTAGTTACCCATCTTACCTACACAATATGCTCCAACTATCTCTCTCTCTCAAACACACACACATGCACACACAAATACTCCTTTGTCTAAATCTTAGATAAATGTATCATTTACTTGTTCCATTCAGGTATCAGGACTATAAATTAATAAAATGCAATTTTAAAATAATAATAAAAATACAATATCATATTATATTTTACATATGTAAGAATTTTCATGTATTAATCACTTCTATTACCAATGTGAGCAACTTGTAATGACTCCTAAAATAAACAAGACTTTCCCTAACTTTCTTAGGTTTGTTTTATCAAAGCCAGACAGAATTTTTGCCTGAAAAAAAGGATGTGATGTACTCGTGCTCCCAAGATGAAAAAAAAAATCCTTACTTAATGTTCTAGATAATGCAGAAATAGCTATTTTTTTTTACTGTAAAGTCAATGTTTAATACCAAGAAAAGGGTTTAATTCAAACTATAGTCTCGCATAGCCAGATCTATCTAGTCTCAAATATATTTTATAATCAAACTATCATTAAATTATTCTAGTTGACTGGATGCATGCATTTAAATAAATAAAAAAATATACATTTAATATAAAGAAACAGAAACACATCAAGTTGAAATAAACATGGTTCTTTATACTTGACTGATTGCTCATTTGGAGCATTGATTGGTAAAGAGCTTTTGCATTATGGCCACTAAACTGTAAGTATTTTTAGAGTCCAGCGCTCTATCCTATGGAAGAATTGTTATAATGTCTGAATTATAATGTCAGAATTGCGTGAAATAGTCAGAATTGTGTGAATATAAAGTCAGAATTGTGTGAAATAAAGTCAGAATTATGTGTTATAATGTCAGAATTGCGTGAAATAGACAGAATTGTGTGAAATAAAGTCAGAATTGTGTGAAATAAAGTCAGAATTATGTGTTATAATGTCAGAATTGCGTGTTATAAAGTCAGAATTGTGTGAAATAAAGTCGTGAAAAAAAATTCTGAGAAAAAAAGACAAAAGTGCGACTTTTTATCTCAATTCTGACTTTTTCTCACAATTGTGAGTTTACATATTCGCAATTCTGACTTTATAACACATAATTGTGAGTTTATGTTAAAATTCTGACATCTTTTCTCAGAATTTTGAGATATAAACTCGCAATTGCGACTTATCAGGCCAATTCTAATGGGAGAAAAAGTTCCCCCTCAGAATAGTTTAAATCTCACAATTCCAACTTTATATCATGGATTTCTGACTTCAGAACACGCAATTGCAACTTTATATCACGCAATTCTGACTTTGTCTCGGAATTTTGACTTTATATTCTCGCAATTGCGAGTTATATGACGCAATTCTGACTTTATATCTCGCAATTCTGACTTTCCATCAAGTAAACTCGCAATTGAAAGAAAAAAAAAGGTCAGAATTGTAAGATAAAAAGTCGCAATTACCTTTTATATTTTTCATTCTATGGCGGAAACAAGCTTCTATACTGTCCAGACTTGCGATATTGACTGTATGATGGTACATTATTATCATTTACTTGACAATTATAGTGAGAACATCTCTAGAAAGTCTAGTGAGTTAGTCCTGAGGCTACGGGAAAGAAGCCACATAGGAACAAATGAACAGCACTCAGAGACCACAACTCGGCAATGGAATGAGTGAGACTGAAGGAAAAAGGAAAAAAAAAAAGAGAATAAAGTTGGAAAGAAATTTTAGAAGCATAGACAAAAGTGGAAAGCACAGGAGGTCTTGTGTTACAGAACAGCACCTTATTCAATATTATAACCCAGCTCTTTGCATGCACACACATCGTTTATAAAACCTTATTGCATTTTTCAGATGTTTATAGTGGCACAGACATTGCCTAAATTTCACAGCCCTCTCCATCAAACTCAAAGGGACTGAGATACAGTACAGGAGCACTTCTCTTACCATTTTTTTCACACGGCCTTCTCAGTGGCGTGAGCCTAAAACCTGAAGAAAGAAACACTCACAATTACAAAGCAGAACACAAAATGCACAAAATCCCCAATATTGCATGTGTGTATACAATATAAATAGATACTCAGAATATAACATTTTGTCTGAACGTACATTGTCGTTTTGAATGAAAACATCTGCTAAATTGATAAATGTAACTCATGATGGTGTGTTTTGTTCTCCAGGCCTTGTTCTATCAAAGCTACTTTCTAAACATTTGAAGTAGGTGCACATTCCTAAAGACTTTGTAAAGGACTATGTGGATGCCGTCTCTTACATCCGTCTGATGGTTGGTGACTCAGTCTGTGTTTTTCCATCTTGCTCCTCTTATTATCCCCATTAGTGCTTGTGCTGTGCTCTCTGTTTTTGCCGTGTGTGTTGATATGAGCATGTGTTAAATTGTGGCTAGTCTTCTCTAACTGCTGGCTTCTCTTGAATCGATCCTCAACCTCTTGTAGCACCAGGTGAAAGTCACACTGAAACCTGCAGCTACGCAACACGCCGCCAAATGAACGACTGTCCATCTCATTCATATGTTTCACACAACCTGGGAGATGGAAAAGGTGCATGCGTGTGCATGTGACAGCATGGATGAAATTAATATTTGAGACAAAAAGATCAATGAGAGTACCAAGGAACCAGAAAGTGGGAGAATGTATTACTTTTGTAATCTAATGTGTTGTTTGATTGCATTTATACAGACACACACCTGCACAGCGTAGATTGCTGGGTTTAGTGGGAGAGGGCGGCTTCAGAAACCTGTTAATTTCTCTTTCTAACAGCTCAGAGCACAGCGACATCTCATCTAAAACCAGAATGCAGCACAAATTCATTATCTAAACTATTAGCAAACAACTTGATTACTAAAATAAATCAGTAGGTTTTCTGTGATTTAACACAAAGAGAGAGTGATGTTTTAAGAAAGATTTACCATCTGAGAGAGGTTGCATGCACTGGTTTCTCTTCATGGGATCAGGATGTCTGAAAATATCTGGGCTGAAACCCAAGAAAAATAAAACAGAGAGAGAAATGTCACTCCCTCGAGGAGGAAAAATGTACTGACTCTGTCTTGAAAAGTCATTGACATGAAATGCTTTATGTGAATCTGGATTTAATGTGAATATTCTAATCATGAATAAAACAACTAGGAATGAAGTACTATCTGTACTACATTTTCTTGTAAAAACAAAAAATCTATTTGTTTAAATTTTCTGGCCACAAGCGTACAATATATTTAGTAAAAGTCACTTTATTTATAAAATTATATGTAATGAAACAGTGTATGTATGAAGTAAAACCTTAATAGTAAAACTCATTCATTTACCCCTGTGTATCTCTGCCGCCCCTTGTTGGCGTGCTGCAGTGCTGGAGACGTTTGTTCCCATCAAGATCTGAGTCCAAATTCATCATCTTTAATCTCTTCACCACTCTTTCAGACTTCATTTTCCACTCCAAGTCTCTCTTTTTTACAACTCTCTCTCTCTTTGTCTCCTGGTTGTCACTCCTCTCAATATTCCTCTCATTCTCTCTCATTTGTTCATGCTTTCTTTCTTTGCTCTGTCCCCAGCTAGAGCCTTTGAAGTGTGTGACTTGGGCAGGACTCAAACACTGTTCAGAGCTGACACACTGCTGTTCACATACATAAACACACAAGTTTATGTTGTTAAAACTGCTGATGCAGAATGCTCAATAATATTTACACATTACTATAAGTTGTATGTGTTAACATGTGGTTCTCACCAAGCTCTCTTGGTCGTACAGTATTTCATTTGTCATTGGATGTTCAAGAGTTCCTGCTGGAGACTCACATACTTGATGATGAACTTTGACCTTTTGCATCACAGGGCCCTCCCACATTGCCTCATTACATTCCACAGATGAGGCAGACCTCTGCATGCTGTGCTGCTGGCTTTCAATGGTTCTTTCCCACAGTTTCACACCCATCTGAGAATCAAAATACAAAATTAGGCTTATAAAGTTAAGAGTAATAAGTATTAAAGGGTTAGTTCATCCAAAAATGAAAATTCTGTCAGATTCACTCACCTCATGTTGTTTCAACCTGTAAGACCTTTGCTCATCTTCAGAACATGAATTAAGATATTTTTAATGAAATCTGAGACCTGGATCACTCCTGCATACTAGTCCATAGGCTTCGTAGGGATTGAAACTTGCCGGCCTCGAAAAGTTATTAAGACATTGTTCAAACAGTCCAAAAGTGACTTCAGTGGCTCAATCTCAAGTTTATCAAGCGATCAGAACACTTTTTGTGCGCAAAACAAACAAAAATAACGGCTTTTTTGTCAACTATTCATTTCCTTCTCTCTCATGCCTCCAGTCAGGTTACTAGTTTAATAGTGTATAGCTTCTATTATTGCTACGTCACACGCAGTCTCACATATTGGCCAACGCTTGGCCAATATGTGATGCGTGTACGTGCAACGTAACTCTATGCTATCACATCTACGTTAACCTGACTAGAGGCCCATAGAGAAGGAAATGAATAGTTGAAATAAAGTCATTATTTTTGTTTGTTTCTGCACACAAAATGTGTTCTCGTCGTTTGATAAAGTTAAGATTGAGCCACTGAAGTCACTTGGACTATTTTAACAAATGTCTTTATTAACTTTTCTGAGGCCGGCATGTTTCAATCCTCATGAAGCCTATGGACTAGCAGTGTCAGGAGTGATCCAGCTCTCAGATTTAATACAAAAATATCTTAATTTGTGTTCTGAAGATGAACGAAGGTCTTACAGGGTTGGAACAACATGAGGGTGAGTAAATACTGACAGAATTTTCATTTTTGGGTGAACTAAAGGCCAATTTATACTTCTGCGTCGAGGGACGCCGTAGTGTACGACGTTGGCTACGCACGTAGGCGACGCCGTTGTGAGCATTTATACTTCTGCGTTCAGGTCTTGGTTGCTCTGCAGTACTGCTCCGAAACGCTAGTTGGCGGCGGAGGGTTTTAATGTTCCACTGTTTAGATTCCTCGAGTTGCGGCTAGGTTACTACAAGCCTGAAAGAGAGTGGATCATGTTGGAGTTGGAGCTTATTGAGGTGGAAAAACAGTTCATTTTAGTGAAATTACTAAAACTGAAAGGCAGAAATGAGAGAAGACGTCGGAGGAGATGGTACGTGTGGAAATGCGTGAGAAGGTACGTGCGGAAATGCGTATGAGGAAATGCGATGCTACCAAGCCGACCAATCACCGATCTTGCGGTCCGCGTCGCCGCGACGTGTAGTTACATTTTTGAGGAGGTGCGCGTCAGGCTACGGCGAAGGGTACGCCGGTATGGGACGCGTCTGTGCGCATGCTACGCCGTACCTACTGCGCGCACCCTACGCAGAAGTATAAATTGGCCTTAACCCTTTAAAGAGTAATAAGTATGTATTCATAGCCAGGGCTTGACATTAACTTTTTGAGGCACTTGTCCTTCGCAACAAGATTTATGTTTCACTTGTCCATGCACAAAAGTCACTTGTCCGGGTAAGGATTTACAATTTTATCTAGGGCTGCATCGATTTGGGGAAAATGTCATATTGCGATTATTGAGGTCAATATTGCGGTTGTGATATGTCGACTGTCGATTTAATAAACAAATGGGTTTCATGTCAACTTGTTTGGTTTAAACCAAATGCATACACAGATTAGTCATAATTCTGAAATTAGCAATAACAACTAAATGATTGATAACACCTATAATGATCAATAAGCCATTGATGTCTGGGTAAAAATTAACTGTCTAACAGGTAGGACATATACAGAAATTGAATAAAGTTATCAAACAGTCTGCGCTGCATAAATTATAAATTATACATAGACTACTGCTTATTAAAGCTCACACAAGTTCTTTAGTCAAGAGCAGTGAGTAATTTTATCTGTTCCCTTTGTTCTTTCTTTAACTTTAATGACAGAACGCTTTATTGGTAGCTGGCCCTTTAAGAGCAGCCTGTGGAATGTGGTCATCATCACATGCGTCCTCATTCTCTCACGAGTCACAACTCTTTATGTCCATCATAAGACTGCTCTTGATGTTATGAAGATACTCGACAAATGACATTTTGGCTTAATTGTGTGTGTTGTTGATGTTCGTTCAAGCACGAAAGAGAACTTCTGGCGCGGTCTGTGCATGCGCATTATACCGGCACGCGTCTTTCTGTGAGTCACACAGAAAAAAATGTGTTCATTTCAAATCGGTAAAATTAAATCTGTAAAATAGACGTAACGAGTGGCACATAACGTGAAGTAACATGGCATTTTATTTTGTTTGAAGTTTAACTTGTCCGGTCGGGACAATGAATTTCTCTTCTACTTCACTAAAAAATCCACTTGTCCCGGACAAGCGGACAAGCCTTATTGTCGAGCCCTGCATAGCACACACTTCCTTTACCATGAAATGTTAAAAGTAAAAAAATAAAAACCTAAAAAATGAAATGCTCTCGGAGGTGTTAAAGCTTAAAAGGATATCTTAACAGATGCATCATCTGTTAAAAACACCAAAATCTGTCTCATCCACATTATAATATGACATTTACAGGTATACAGTATGCACAAACGCCGTGAAAACTTGCTGAAAAAAATATACATTTACAAATACCTTTTTCTCTAGATGCTGTATTCTCTGGAGGATTTCTTCAGCTGAACGCAAGTGTCTCTCTTGTCACTCTCCTGGAGATCCATACTGGACACGTCTGCGCCTAATGATTCAGCTGGGTGGGAAAGAGAAATAAATGTCCAATCCTCATGAGCCAAAGTTTAATAGAAGCAAGACAATAAAGTTTTTAATGTTGTTTATATGTCTGTGTGGTGTTAGAAGGCACACGTCTTACTCTGAGATGGCAAATGGGAACATGCTTTGTGTTAACTGTTGTGTCCACTTTTATTCTAATTCTGAATAGATTATACTGTATATAGAGCCTCTATAATCACTAAAAAGCTGTCACTCATCTCAGTTTGCGATCTCACAAAGTTTTGTTATATTCAATGAAGATGTAGATCTTATATATCAAAAGAGATCTGTGCATTAGTGTGAATGCAGCTTATAGAGGGAATGCGCGTGACGTCACCGTCAGCCGGAGTGCCTGCAGTTCCTCACAGTGAGTGGCAAAAAGACTGAGCGGCTGTATATGTGTTCAGCGTGAATGCAGCGAAAACAAACACAACACATATAAAATGGGAAAGAGCTTTGCGATTGACTGTACAACTCAGATTTGACAAAAAATCTGAGGTATATTTTTAAGACTGATATAGAAAGAGGAGCAAATGGATCACTGCAATTCACAAAAACAACTGGACTCCAGTCAGCGAAAGGTGGATCATTTTGTGTCAATATGCTGAATTTAGCTGTAAACCCATACCCATATATTTTGTATTGTTATATATATATATATATATATATATATATATATATATATATATATATATATATATATATATATATATATATATTATCAACTCATCATATTTATCATTCCATATTCTGCATTATTGGATGTTTTTTTTAATAAAGACTGACTAAAAAAAACTATAAAGTTTTAGGGCTGGACGATATGATGATATATAGGCTATATATAACACTGATATACTGTAAGTGATCACCCGTATTTAGACCAATATTGTATTTATATAAAGCGTTCACAGGCAAATTTGCTTTATGTTTAGGTCTATATTGCTTTTATTTACCCGGTGTCGAAATCATTCAAACATAAATGTCAGCAGCAACACGATTCCTGGCTGCATGTCAATAATATCCATGGATCACTGGATCTTTAGTAAGTTGTAAGGAACACTATATTGAGTCCAACATTTAATTTAAATTGATAAAATTGTTCGTTTTAGTCGCATTTTCACAGTTTCCCCTATTAAATCCAGTCACGCAGCAGATCTTTTGCCACTCGGTCAGGCTGAGGGGGGTTGTTTCCGGCGGGAAAGTCACGTGAATGCATTCCCTCTATTAGATCTCCTGCTGTCTATGATGCCATCAGTAATAATCAAACAGTAAAGCTGAGAATGAGAAAAATCACTCACTGCTCTTGAATGGAAAACATTTAGATATAGCCTACCCTTAAATGAAAGCGCCCCTGTTTATTGCTTTTAATATGTTTTTCTTCCTCTTTATTATTTAATGCTTGCTTTTATGTTTTGAAGCCATATTAGTTTTAAGTGATAAAATTATTGGATGTAGGGGGACTTTAAGAGAAGAGGCATGTTTACCAAGTGCTACTGTGTGATATGATGTACCTGAAGTTAATAGCATGTTATCACCACTGCAATAAAGTCAGTATATTGTATTTGTATTGTCCTGAATAAGGCTTTCTCAAAGTCTTTTATTTTCAGGTGTGTTCATGAAGACATTTATTTATAAAAAAGTTATTTTTCATTGCATATTTCTTTGTTCCCCGCATGCTAACTTCTGCATGCTACTAATAGAGATGGGTAGTTCATTTTTAACTAATCTTTTTATGACTCTGGAATAACGAGTTGTCTTTAGAGAGTGATTAGCTCATTTTGTGTTGACCATGCTTGCGCAACACCCTTTCATTCCTTCCATTTCATTCATTCGACTCCGTACAGGAAATTATTAGTTCACCTCCCAAGTCCTCTGGTACGAGTTGTTTGTTTTCTTGTCAAAATCACATCCCCATAAGCTGAAGCTATACGGTCTGTATCGGAAACAAAAATAGTATGTGTGTTCGTCTTGAAGTGACGCTGTACAGACCGAATCGGCGTATGACATCAAAGTACCACGAGAGCAATTAGAGACCAGATGGCTCCATATGCTTTCGTATTGCTCTTGTGTTGTGGTACCTTGATGTCATACAGCGATCGGTCTGAACAGCACTGCTTCAGGTCGAACACATTGATTAGTTTACCCTACCGAGTCCTCTGGTTTAAGTTGTTCTTTTTTGTCATGTGATGTGACGGCCGCATTAATTCTGTATTGCATACATAAATTAGTTATTATGCCCCAACCTTCCATACAAACGAGCAGATAGTTAGGTTTTAATTTACTCTTACAATTACATAATGCATTTCTGGTCACAAATTGTTGATTTTTTTATTTCTTACAATTTATCAATATGTAAATTTATGTCAAGATGGATCTTTTCCATAAGTTGTTGGTTATTGGTTAATAAACTTATACCAATAACCAACAACTCAATCTATATACGATAAATCATGTTGATAAAGCAAGATACTTATTTACAGTGGATTTACATTTATCTTCTCTTCAGAAAAAAAAAAATCATAATACTAATGTATGGTAAAATCTGATTTTATAGACTATTGAACTCATGTTAGATCAGCTGTTTTGTTTCTAATAATACAAATAATACATCCACTTGTTGTTTGATTTATTTCCTTTGTAATGTGTTATTACTGAATACAAAAAAATCGCTCAGTATAGAAATATAGCAATGTTACCACTCAGCATTGACACTGTTTTGTATTTAGGAATTAAGCATAATTCACTCAGTTTTTTTTTTTTGGCCATAATAAATAAAGATTAAAGTCTTTTTTTCTTAAGCAACATAAATGGCAGCGTTATCTTATCATTTGTTTTAGTCAAGATTTACTGCAACAACAGGCCTAAAATGTACCGCTGCCACCTTGTGCTGTCACTGTGAAACTGCATGATTTGTAAATGATGTGTGGTGGGACGCATGTAATGTATTTTAAAGGGTTAGTTCACCCAAAAATGAAAATGATGTCATTAATGACTCACCCTCATGTCGCTCCAAGCCCGTAAGACCTCCGTTCATCTTTGGAACACAGTTTAAGATATTTTAGATTTAGTCCAAGAGCTTTCTGTTGAAAATGTATGGACGGTATACTGTCCTTGTCCAGAAAGGAAATAAAGACATCATCAAAGTAGGTTATGTGTCATCAGTGGGTTAGTTAAAAAATACATTTGGTCAAAAGGCACCGTCTTACGTCAGCAACGTCACTGAATGCGGATTGACAACAGAACCGGAAGAGAATACAATGCTGAATAAAGTAGTAGTGTTTGTTATTTTTGGACCAAAATGTATTTTGATGCTTCAAAACATTCTAACTAACCCACTGATGTCACATGGACTACTTTGATGATGTCTTTATTTCCTCTCTGGACAAGGGCAGTATACCGTGTATACATTTGGACGGACAGAAAGCTCTTCGACTTAAATCTTAAATATCATAAACTGTGTTCTGAAGATGAACGGGAACGTCTTACGGGCTTGGAACGTCATGAGGGTGAGTCAATAAAGGATTAGTTCACTTTTGAAAAAACTTTTGCTGATAATTACTCACCCCCATGTCATCCAAGATGTCCATGTCTTTCTTTCCTCAGTCTGAAAGAAATTAAGGTTTTTGATGAAAACATTCCAGGATTTTTCTCCATATAATGGACTTCCATGGGAACCAGACGGTCCAAGCTCCAAAAGATCGTTAATAACAGTTTCAGATGCAGCTTCAAATGTCTTTAAACTTCACCAGACGATGAATAAGGGTCTTATCATGCGAAACGATGGGTTATTTCAAAACTTATTCCAAAAATGTAACTTTTCTAAGGACAAATGCTAGCCTTGCTCTATTCTGGAGGCGCGTTTGTAACGTCACGTAATACGTAATTACGTTCAAAAGGTCACGGGTGACGTAGCTGGAAGTACAGAGTCAGTAAGTTGAACACATAGGTTGAACGTGCAAACTAACTCAAACGCCGTTTACAAAAAAAAAAGGAATTAAAAGGTAAAATAACGATGTCGGACGATTTTGATTCTGTACTTCCGGCTACGTCGCCCGTGACCTTTTGAACGTAATTACGTATTACGTGACGTTACAACGTCGCCTCCAGAATAGAGCTAGGCTACCATTTGTCCTTAGAAAAGTTACATTTTTGGAATAAGTTTTGAAATAACCCATCGTTTCGCATAATAAGACCCTTATTCATCGCCTGGTGTCGTTTAAAGACATTTGAAGCTGCATCTGAAACTGTTATTAACGAATCTTTTGGAGCTTGGACCGTCTCGTTCCCATGGAAGTCCATTATATGGAGAAAAATCCTGGAATGTTTTCATCAAAAACCTTAATTTCTTTTCGACTGAGGAAAGAAAGACATGGATATCTTGGATGACATGGGGGTGAGTAAATTATCAGCAAAAGTTTTTTCAAAAGTGGACTAATCATTTAATGACATAATTTTCATTTTTGGGTGAACTACAGTAACCCAATAGCTTATGCTCACAGGCCAGACTTTTTGGACACCCCTGCACTAGACATTATAGGAGGATCTTTTGTGACGTCATTGTTTACGTTTGTCGCGTTGCATCATGGGAATCGTGTGGCAAGAAACACCGCTAGTTACCTGTAATCTTGATTGTTTTGCACATTTGGAGGAGGATTTAGAGAAGAGGATGGTTCACTATTGCTGTGTGGTCGATTGTATGGCTTGTTGGGGGCTTGATAAAAAGTTTTTCATTTCATTTTAAATAAATAAGAACATTGATCAATGAAGACTTACCCGGCTTTGCAGTGAGCAGTGATTATTTCTCCGTTCTGCGATCACCCACGGGAGATGCGAAATTGCGAATCACGCTGTGACTTTGCTTGGCCAGGTCTAACCTCTGCTTTAACAGTCTGATCTCATGAAATGGCGCATGTATAACACGCCAATTCGTATTTCCAACACGCATAATCGCTTTTCAGCGTGTTTATGAACGCCATTGACTTAACGTTACATTACTGTATATATAAATATATGACCCATCCCAACCCCGTACCTAAACCTACCCGTCACTGTAGTTAATAGCATTTATGAGTCTTCCCCTACCATCCTAGGAAAAAATATCGCTCCCCAGATGTAGATCTACATTTTGCTTCGTTTCGCTTCATTTAACGGCATAGACATACACGCATAGCTCAAAATGCATAAAGATAACACGCCACTTGATTTGAAAGTGGCGTGTATGTTTAAGCAAAAATCATGATGTCATGTTGCTTTTAGCATTATCACTGCTTTCTGTTTGGCAGAAAAGATCGGCCCAACTTTTCGAGAAACAAAATAATCATAGCCCTCCAGGCTTTTGAAAGCCTTTAATATTTCATGAGTGAAGGGTCCTAAATAAGAATAAATGTCTCCCCAGTAGATTATAGTGGCCAAGACACGGGCGACGACATTTTTTTGACATCCCAAATCACATATGTAATAACTTCAATTTTGTCACCAATACAAATTTTGAGCTTCTCTCCAAACCTCCTCCGGTCGTCAGATATTAAAGTGCTTATATATTGTGGATTTTGCCTGCTAACTCTCTTGAAAGTGCTTGTCGCGTCTTTACAGCCGGTCATTCTATTGTTTTCTTGCCACCCAACGACTCGCGCATGCGTACAATGATGTCAACAAAGATCCTCCTATAAACACAGCACACTCTTTTGTTCAAAATTTTCCCATTCATCTGGCGACAAGGTTGGCAGAGGTGCATTAAGGTGGGCCTACACTGCGATTTTCCGTCCGATTTTGACTCGTGCAACTCTTTTCAGGTTGGGGTGATTTTCAGCTTTGTTGTGGGTCATTTGTTTTGCAGTGTACAGGGAGAAACGAGGGGTAAACGATTAACCTCTCCCAACAGGCAATCGGATGAATTTCTGACATGTCAGAAATTTGGAATATATCGCACAGTTGAAGCAAAGCTATGAACCGATTTGCCCTAAACTCAGTGTTTATTCCCTCACTGTGCCTGCGCGTAAACAGAAGTTTAACCATTTCATCTGCAGTGAGAAATAAAAACGAAAAGAGGGAGATCTTTAAGTTCTGTAGCTCAAACTATCTTCAAATTACTGTTGCTTACCTCCAGTTCGTGTTGCAAAATTGATTAACCATGTAGGCTATTATCCAGGTCTTCCAAGGCACCTGCGATGTGCCTCTTTTATAAATTTTTTAAACAATGTTTTTGAATAAAGCTGTTTTTAAAGCTGCAGTCCGCAGTTTTTCCTCTTTGTCGCCATCTCTGTTCGAAATCTGCAATCGCAGTCATTCGCGGAATTAACAACTTTGCGTGAGTTGTACTTCGACACGGCACAGCGGGATAAACAAAATGTTTGAGGAAAGTGTGCAGCTGTCAGTCACCGCCAAGCGTGCCGCACAAGCCCTCAAAAGTGAAGCCAAAACGTCTTGATCGCCCCCTGTGACCGGTCCTAGTATAGCTCATAACCCCAGCCTCCCCATGTTATTCAATGGGACGCGAGACCAACTAAACAATTAAATTACACTTCACATATCCTTTTTCCAAAGATAGTTTCTGTCATTTACTGTAGTTTCTATCACGTTGATGTAATTTCAAGTGTTCATTTTTAAAATAAGTTTGTTTTTAGTTAGTTATGTGATGATAAAAACGGTGCTCTGACATCATGATTGAGAGCTGTGATTGACAGGTTCTCTGTGCGAGGTAGCATGACACATTTTTTCATAATGTTGACTATGTTGTTAGTAGTTGTATTTACCTTTTTTAACGAGGTTCTGCAATCGGCAGACATCACAGACATAAGAACGAAGCAGACAGAGGCCACTTAATGAAAGTGCGGGGCGTGTGCTTGCGTTTGATTTCAGACGCGAATGAGGGCGCGGCCTTGATACTTTTTTTACAGTCTATGGTCACCGCACCGGTGTGGATACCGGCATTCAGAATCACAGATTATTCTTTCTGGAAGTATGACCAACATAAGAATTTTCACCGCAAAATGTAATCTGAACAATAACAAATTGTTAATGTTAACAACGTCAGCATTGCATGACTACAAGGATACATATCCTTCCGATATGTATCCTTGTTTTAGCAAGGGTGCGGTTGCAGTCTCTTTTTTCTGTAGCCACTCCGAAGTCTGAAAGAAGTCTTTTGCATTTTACACTGGGTAAATCTGTAGTCACTGGTGATTGTCATTTGAACCTTTCTGGATCCGCCATCAAATTGATAAGTTTAATTATATCAAGTAATTGATATACGCTGTGAGAAAAGGCTTTAAATCTCCACCTCCAACATCCTCACCTGCAATATAACTTGAATCTAGCCGAGACTCCTTCTTAATGTGTACAGATGTGACGTAATGACCCAAAGACATGCTCGATACTGGAAAACATTGTTACAAGCTTACCGTTTTGAGTCGAGCTAAGGCAAGCAGATAGTTTTGAACACTGGCTGGTTATGTATTTTCTCAAATATGTATTTTTGGATAATATTTTAAACCAAAAAAGCTACATACTGCGGTCACTAAATAATTAATCATTTCTGTTTCGTATAATATACATAATTTGGCAAGAGATGCTACTTTGGAATTATTAACATGTAACATTTTAATTGAATTCTGCTGTAATGAACAGTTTGAATGAAGAGTTAGTTCATTTTGCTGTATAAAATATCAAAATCAGAGTCAGTAAAATGATCAGAACATCCCATCACTGGCTACTAGAGACATATACGTAGTGTGAACATTATATAAAAAACTCACTGATTCTTTTGCAGGTGTGCAGATACAAACACAGCTGCCTTTCTGACCTCTTCATCACTGGCCTCGGTGAGCAGCAAAATCATAATTGGCAAACCTCCAGATGATAACAACTGAGATTGATGCTCTACTGCATAGACAGAGAGCAGACAGAATAATTACAACAATATACAAGATTTGTATCAAGATTTCAGTGCTTGAAATGAAGCAAAACAAAAATGCTACACTGCTATGTAAACAAATACTGTTATTCTATTTGCATTGCTAAGGCCCTTTCCTGATAACTATAAATGAAGAGTTCAGATGCAAAAGCCTCTAAATGCCATTTGAATATTTTCTTCTAAAATGACCATTTTTATCAAGCTTGTATATTTAAGTTTAGTAATTTCACTTAAATGACAATTAATAGGTAATCTTCATTGCCATTTAGAGTGAAATTACTGAACTTAAATATACAAGCTTGATAAAAATGATCATTTTAGAAGAAATTTCAAATGGCACTTAGAGGCTTATGCATCTGAACTTCTTCAAATATAACTATAACAATAACTACATTTGCATCAAAACCAATGCACAATTTCATTCTGTTTACTCAAAGCATCCGCTGACAGATGTGTTCGTCTGTCACTTTAAATGCTCAAGCGCTTTTAAAGCAGGATGGAAACTGATTAATTGTCAATGTTTTTATCGCTTATCAGCTGGAACAAAATCGTAATAGCCTCTATGCACGATCGCGTCCGAGTTTGTCTCAGCACGCCCAGTTACTTCCGGTGCTGCGTCAGTCTATGGTCAGAAGCCGGTTTTGCGTTAGGTGTAGATAGTGTCAAATTACACTTGCTGTTTATAAAAACATCCTGCGGTTAACGTGAATGATGTTAACAACACTGTGAGGCATTTAGCTGTCACACAAAAGTGAAAAAGAGAAGTTATTTAAATTATATATTTCGAGCTACATCAACAACTTCAAGAGGTTAGTATTCTCTTATATGATCACGAAATTCGACTAGCGAATCAGCGCTTCTAAAATTCGATTGCCTCCGTTTTCTGAGAAAATGGATTTTATCCATAAACTTTTATCAGCTTGACGTTGAACTAATGCTCTGTGCTTGTCCATGATAATGTTACAGTAAACTGCATTTAGTCTAGCCAACATACGATGTTATAGCATAAGCCATTTCTCTAACTATTGTGTATCTTTCACAGTCAGCAATGTCAACATAAGTGAATGTAGCCTATAATATGATAACGAAAACGGTTAGTGAACTAAACTGAACAGTTTCAGTGTATCAGTAAGATCGTAGGAAGTGACATTACTGTACTAAATGTGTCTGGAAATGTGTATTATAAACAATATGATAGTAGTGGATGAGTGACGTTAGTCAGTAACTAGATCTAGTAAATAAAATAAGTAACATCCTAAAGCACCGACTTTTTGTTATCCTGAAACATTCTTTTGTATTCATGTCATGTTTCATGTAGTTTACCCTGCTATTTCACTAGAATTTACTAATATGTTAGCCATATATAAAGTATAATAAGCCGATGTCTGATCCGCGTTGCGTCAGGAGTCGAATCAGATTCACGTTTTGCCTGACGCAAGCTTCAGCAGATAAGTTACAACTTTTTTTGTTTATTATATTTTTGTGGAGTTTGTGTTGGAGTCTGTGTTGTGCTGGAGGCAGGACGTTTCAGGGAGTTATCAGACTCCGTGTTCGTCGAGCTGAAGTGCCGCTGGTCGCATGTTGTGATCAACGGGGTTATTGTGTCCATTTCTTTTACTGTCTATGCAGTCACATCCAGATGGATTTCGCAGGAATCTGACCCGGAGACCTCACATATAAATATGAATATTGGCCTTCAGAGGTAATAGCAAAACCCGAAAAGTGGATCATTGCAATGTGTGATTACAACCCCTTCTAACACAGGCAATAAAAAAGGATTCATTTTATTTAAAAAGTTACATTCAGGACCTTTAAATTGGCAAACTTTTCCTTTAAGTGCATCTGGCTAATTGCAGAAATTTGTTGAGAATGATAAAAGGACATTTTAATAGAGAGTTCACTTTGCGAGAGTTTCAATTTACTGGAGCTTTGCTTGTGTATGAACTGAATGCAACCCTGATTTCCAATCTGCATCCTCCCATATAGACCATTTTGCAAGATGTAAACAACACTGGTCCAGAAGCACTTCCTGTTTCAGTTTTTTAACACTACATAAAAGCTGGGATAAAATACAACCAACAGAACATATAAAACTGAATCAAAATGTTAAACAAACATCTTTAAGATGTTTTCTTTACATGTGAAATAAAGAAAACAGTTACAAACTGAAACAGGAAGTGTTCCTGGACCAGTGTTGTTTACATCTTGCAGAAATGGTCTAATGAAGAAGGGTAGATTAAGATTGGTCTATCACAGATGAAAGTTTTGATCATTATAGTCATTTAAAGGTACCCAGACTGAATAGTTTCTGACAAGCTTTTGAAGTAAGCATTAGAGAACTCTTTTTTGGATAATTCTTCCCACACACAAGAGGTTTGAAATGTATTATGATGCTTCATCAAAATACAATTTCATGATATACAATGTCCCAAATTCTCCCGAATTTGGTGGAATGCATGTCATTTACCAGTCTTTTACCAACACACTCACCACAGGCATCCGTGAGGTGTCCAATCGTCAGCACCACGGCGAGCCGGTCTTGTTGGTCAAGGTTTGGGCTGGACAACAGACACAACAGCCCTGGAATAACCCTCAGACTCTGATAAAGAAGATACCAACTGCTCTGAGACAGAAAGAGAAAGGAAACAGAACATTTAAAACAACCCAATATGGTTGTCTTGGGGTGTGCATGCATTCATCTTACCGTTGTTTGAGATACAGGCCGGAGTGTTTTGGTGATAACCGTTGCCATCTTACAAGCAGCAGCACTGTGTGAAGACTGAGACAAAACTCTGGCAAGAGTGTCTGAGAGTGAACTCAGTCCTCCCACTGACACAAAATACTCCTGAGCACAAGCTGAAAAAAAAAAAAAAACATTCATATGAGATGGGAAAATTAGCACATAAGATGCCATTATATGTTATTTTGTGCTGATGTGCTTTGTGCTCACAGTTGTTTGCCACAGTCATGCCAATAAATGAGCATATAGGCTGTGCCAAATCTGCCCTGGGCAATGCCACTTCCTGCAGCCAGGTCTTCACCAGGGGAAACACATGCATACATAAGTTCTGATTCTCCTCTGTCATAAACAAATACATGGAAGATTGTCAAAGTGTTCAATTGAATGTGTACAGAAAAATCTGTCTCTCAATCTACATAACAGTTTGGGGTTTAATCAGTGGTGGAATGTAACGAAGTACAAATACTTTGTTACTTTACTTAAGTACATTTTTCACGTATCTTTACTTTACTTAAGTAGAATAAATAGTGCATACTTTTTACTTTTACTTCATTACATTTTGCAGCAATTATTATACTTTCTACTCCACTACATTTCTACAACTTCTGTTACATTTTTGTTACATTTTCTTGACCAGTTTTTCCCCTGCCAAAACGTAATCTGACTGTCCGTCCGTTGCACGTTTGTCTCACCAGTGACGTTTGGTTGCCATAGATATATCAACTCGGTCACACTAAATGCGCCTCGCACGCAGTGCATTTATCGTGCAATTTATACACGAAAATTTGTATTTACGTGCATAGGAAACGCACCGTGTGTAATATACGGTTGGTTAGGATTATGGCAAGCCAAGAGGTTCAGAATTACACCATAAATTAATCACGTTTAACTGCCAAACATAGTTATTAACATATAGTAAGGATAAGCATGATGTGTATATTGCCTAATCAATTGCAAGCTTGTTTCAGAAATGGTGACAACTATTTTTTTCCATCATTATATGAGTATTAGGTTGAATGAGTTAGAATGAATGTTTTATTAATCATTAGAAAATAGACATTAAGAGAATAAATTGTTATGCAAGTACTTTTACTTTTAATACTTAAAGTACATTTAAAATCAGGTACTTTTTACTTAAAGTATGGTTGTCATTGTGTTACTTCGACTTTTACTAAAGTAAATATTTATCTGGTTATTTGTACTTTTACTTAAGTACTGAAATTCAGAACTTCCTCCACCACTGGGTTTAATGATGGTAAATGGGAGAGAAGGGATAGAGAATATAACCATACCATTCTGAGGGTTGTTGACAGCGCCACAGAGAGCACTAGACACAGTGGCCCACAACTGTAGCTGCTCAAAAGAGTCATTGGAATCTGGAAAACTATGCCTGAAATAGCATAAGAAATGGCATTAGAAAGAAAATAAACTGAAATCTGGTCCTGTAGAGCAGCAAAGAAGTGTTTAAGTACATTTCCAGATGTTTATCTGGATTTCTGTGAATCACTTTAACAAACACCAGACAGTATTTGAAATGTTCCTCTTCCACACCAAGTAGGGAAGCATATTACATTTTGTTTGGGAATGTTTCATTCATCCAGTCTTGGAGACATAAAGTATAGTTGAGAAAGTATAGTTCACCAAATATATGAAAATACTCACCCTCATGTTGTTCCAAACCTGAATTACTTTCTATCTTATATGGAACACAAAATAAAATAATTTGGAAATATCACAGAAGAAAAATCATAAAGGTTTGGAAATTCTATACATGATAGTGAATAAATTATGGCAGGATTTTTTTGGCTGGACAATCCCTAATGTACTTTTCATTGAAGATGCTTTGCCGTTCACCAGAATAGTTTCGTTCTTGACATTTATTATCATTAAAATATTGTTACGTATTCTCCACAGGACTTCCCTCCCTATAGGTATTAATTGCAGATAAATCTATTTAAACATTATGCAGATGGACACCATACACGTTACTTTTTCAGTTTCGCTGCAATTAGTTATGTGTAGGTCTGTCGAACAATTAATCGCATCCAAAATAAAGTTTTGTGTTTACATAATATATGTAGGTACACTGTGTATAATTATTTTGTATATATAAATACACACAAATGCTTGTATATATTTAAGACATATTTTCATACATTTTCATGTATATACTGCATGTAGACTTATATATAATTTATATTATATAGAAATATAAATATTTTTCTTAAATATACATGCATGTGTGTGTATTTATATATATATAAAATAATTATACACAGTGCACTAGGGCTGCTCGATTATGGAAAAAATCATAATCACGATTATTTTGGTCAGTATTGAAATCACGATTATGTAACACGATTATTTCACATGACTTTGGGAAAGTGTTACATGTATTAAAAGACACCTCAACAAGGAATTTCTTTTTTTTTTTTTAAATTTGAGCATTTTGTTGTAGCTATTAAACAGACCTGCAAACTCACAAAGGTGACATGTTAAGTAATTTTTGTAGGTGGGGGGGAGGGGTGTTATCTACCTTTATAAAGGACACTTTTTTAAACCTTAATATAACTAAATATGTGCTATCTTCATGTCAAATTCTTACTTTTGATCAAATTCAGTTTTAATAAAAATAGCTGCTATCTATCAAATTAATTAATTTACACTGCAAAATTACAACTGTAATAAATAAATTTGAGGTTAATGTTTAAATCAATAATAAAATCAAATCAATGATACCTAAACAATAAATCAATAGGTGGTGGCAAGTGACCATCTTAATAAATTAATCATTGAGTCATTCATTAACAAAACACAGTGCTTAATGTTGCTGCAGTGGTCATGCAGACAAAGATCGCGACACCTCGAGATGGTCTCAGCTCCATTAGATATTAAATTAGACAATTATTATTGTGAAGTTTATTGTGCTTGCAATTGACGACTGTTAGTAGGCTGAGCGAGGTTTATGGCTTCGGGAGAGGGCGGATGTGCGCGTCATTCAGAACACAAGACAAAATAACAGTCAGTGTTCTTTCAAAACAGAACGTAGCAAAATAATCGTTTTTCTCGATTGTGCTATTTGGAGATCGTTGGAAACCAAAATCGAAATTCGATTAATTGCACAGCCCTAGCACCCACATATATTATGTAAACACAAACTTTTATTTTGGATGCGATTAATCACGATTAATCGACTTGACAGCTCTAGTTATGTGACATCACAGATTTAAATGTAAAGGTATTAAAAATAAAACATTAAATAATGGCAGATAATTAAGCAATACCTGAACAAACTAAACCTAATATGTGTACCTGAACAAATTGAGCAAGGTTTCAATACATCTGGAGGTCTTAGCAAGAGTCTGTCCACATCCTGGAACACAAAACACAGATAAACAAACCATTTGTGACTTGACAACCTAATCTCTCCCACTCTATAACCACATTATCAGCACAGGAATGGTCTCATTGGATGTAAGTTTTATGGTGAAACTCACTGTTGTTGGCAACCAATACAGACAGCATGTACACCACAACTCTTTCTCCGCTGAGTGGCATTTTGTGTTCCAGATGCTGTGCTGAAGTAACAAAACGTCTCCTCTCTGCACAGTGTCTGTTTACAGCTCTCTGCAGGGAGAAAATATGTTTATTGTTAAATATTAAATCTCAAACAATACAAATATTTTATATATAAACTGCATACAAACCTTGCAATTCAGCTAAGGATGCCAGTGTAAATAGAGCGGTCTCTTTAACCTGAGAGAAAGTGGTGGACTTTGTCAGGTTATAGATGAAGGAAATTCCTCCAATCTCTCTGAAAAACTCCACATACTGATCTGATACAGAGAAATCATTAAAGACAATCAAAAGTGTTATTAAAGTCAAACATTTTCAAGTTTTTTGAGGCAGGTCATATCTGAGTATGTTCTGAGCTGTAAATCAGACCATTTTGTTTGCAGATTGAGATGATAGTGAGAAGAGCTTGTTTCTGTGAGCCAGGCCATTTCAGTCTGGTATTTCAGACATTCCAGTAACAGACAGCAAATCTGTCTTTGTAGCTGAAAACATTAACACTGTTAATTTAGCTTGTAAAGCAAAATACATACTTGGAAATGTACAATAGATGGGTACTGTGCAATAAAAAACTATATAATATAAATATATGTTGCCACTTCAGATCAGGTCACGTTACACAACAGAAAACAAACCAGAGATGGTAAAGCATTTTACTAGAAACTGAAACAGTAACCTCATAACTGTGATTAGTCATTAAAACATTAGATAATTGTTTACAGCTTAAATTTAATAATAAACACAAGTATGAATAAACTATATTTACAGTTATGCATTTGTCAGCTATCTATCTATATTATGTTATGTAATTGTGTTTGCTAATTAAACTTATTGTTATGATATGATGTTGACCTTCCATTTTTCATTCCATTGGACTCATTAAACGTCCTTTCCACCAATGCGCTCAAAGTGTCACTATATCCTGCAAAAAATTTAAAAAATAAACGTTGTTAGAATATGGTAACGTTATATTGACGGTAAGTAAATAGCAATAACTAACGTTATAAAGAAAAATATTTCGTCAACTTCAACTGGACGCCACACTATTTAACTTCACAATTGAAGGGTTTGGTTACCTTATATCATGTCCACGGACCACAATCCTAAAGTATTTACAAAATAAATGTTTTAGTTATGATTAGGCCAGAGTTGTTAAATTCCTTCAGTTCTCGCATTCATTTTACTGATTGATTAACGGTATTTCAACGAAAGATCCTCATATATTCCGCTTGTGTGACGTTGTTGTTTTTTTAAATCACGTGATTTGACCTGCTCATGAAACAGCATAGTTCATGAAAATTGCAATTTTATTGACATATATTATTAATTTTGGACGCGCTTTTATATGTATATTTGTTTAGTTACGAAAAAACACAGTGTATATATATTTTATGTATAATTCTGTAAAATATTGAGTACACACATAGGACTGTAGGGGGCGCTGGGATCGGCATGTTTGCAGACCAGCTGTGATGGAACTGAAAAGCACTGCAGAAGAAGAATCATTCGGCGAGTAGCTGCCAGGTATGTCTCTTTGACTCAGCATTTCACTCATATTAATAAAGCTGCTCTTTGAGGGAATTGTTCCACTGACATATCTATTCAATTCCACAATCTGCAGACAAACATAAATGCAATGTAAAATTAACCATTGTGTCAATTTTATCACGAAAGTCGGTGTTAGCTTGTAAAGCTAGCACGTTTCACTTTAAAACCATGGTGGTTAAAGGGAAACTGCGTTTATACGTAAGTTATGCCTTTATCGATTCTATTTAGACTCTCACAGATATGTGAAATCGTCGATGTTGGATTTATTACATTAGACGCATCTGCATTTTAAATGTTTTGCTTGATGTAAGAGTTGGAATAGTTACATAACTGTGTGTTCTTAACATTTTATTAACCTAGTGTGACCATATTTTGATTACCAAAAACCAGGACACTTGGCCTGGCAAACAGATAGGTCTACTAAAATGATACTCGAAGTTTACTGAAAGATACCTTATTAATTTCATACTATTTCATCATTAAAGTAGGTTATGCCTCCTCTGTATTTATGGAAAATTGTTATATTGTTACATGAAAACAGGACATGTCCTGGGAAAACAGGACAGTTGGTCACCCTAGGTTATATCACTGATGTGAGCCTGTAAAAACAACTATTTTTGCAACTTTTAATCTGCACAACATATTGCTTTTCATTTCAATTTAAGACTGTCTGTTACTAAATGAGATCTCACATTGTGTTTTCCCAGATGCTGGAGTTGTAGACTGCTTCAATCACTGCATCTAGGCAGTAATGTCTGGCTATTTGCATTCAAGACTCCTCTTTTACATTGGCGGAAGACATCTGTCCCGTTTCTTTGCAGCCAGCCAGCATGTTGTACCTGTTGCACAGTTTAGAACCTGCCTGTTCCCTTCTCAAGCCCGGAGCTTCTCCTCCCGTAGTGGTCGATCAGATGGAAGCTCAGGACAGGAAGAGAGAACACACTGCGTGCTCCAAGACATGACTTCCAGCTGAGCCGGCTGCAGATCAATGCTGTTCTGTGTGCTAACGAGCAGTCTGTTCGTATTCCAGAATTTGATGGCCGTGGTGGTCCCAGTCCGGTGCTGAGGTTTGAGAGTAACCAGCTTTCAGCTAACACTCCGCTAGAGGACCGACGCAGCAGCGCCAACTGCCTGCGGACACGTGGCATGCTTTTCGGCGTGTTCGATGGACACGGCGGACATGCGTGCGCTCAAGACGGTCAGCGAGCGCCTGCCTTATTACATTGCTGTGGCGATGATGGCAGAGTCTGTCCTGGAGGATCTAGAGGCCGCCATGGAGACGGCACGACCTGTGCCGCCCATCCTGCAGTGGTATAAGCACCATAATGACTACAACTACAGGGAGTCAGCAGCCCTCTATGTCGAACATTTGCGTGTTTACTGGCAGGAGCTTCTGGCAAGTGAAGAACATGGTGACGGCATGCACCCTGATGATGCTCTCGGCTATGCATTCCAACGTCTCGACACGGATCTTTCCCTTGAGGCGCAGGTGCCGCTCGCAAATGACCTGATGAGGAACACAGCCATCCAGGCTGCCTTCGCTGGCTGCACAGCTTGTGTGGCTCACGTTCGGACCAGGGGTGTGCATATTGCAAATGCAGGAGACTGTCGGGCAGTGTTGGGTGTCCAGGAGGATGATGGGAGCTGGAGTGCCCTTCAGCTCACACAAGACCACAACGCTGCCAATGTAAGTCGAGCTGGAGCGGATATATCGGCAGCACCCGGCCAGTGAACGGCAAACCGTAATCGTAGATGACAGGCTGCTCGGGTCCTGATGCCGTTGCGTGCTTTCGGCGACGTGCGCTTTAAGTGGAGTCGTGAGCTGACAGCAGAGTGTTCTAGAGAATGGAGAACTCCGATTTAGAAGCGTTGAATGTTTATCAGTATGCTCCACCTAATTATCTCACCCCACCGTACTTGGAGGCCACACCAGATGTCACCTACCACCAGTTACGGCCTCAGGACCGATTTTTGATTTTGGCCTCTGATGGACTCTGGGACGGAGATGAACAATGATGAGGCGGTCAGGCTTGTGGCGGAACATCTGACAGGTATTCATCTGCAGGCTCCGGTTTCAGCCAGCCAGCTCAACTTGGGACAAATGCAGCAGCTGCTGTTGCGGCGACGGGCCAGGGCAACACCCGCTTTGGATTTGAATGGAGCCACACACTTGATTCGCCATGCGCTGGGCACAAATGAGTATGGTGAGATGGACCAGGAGAGATTGGCAACGCATGCTGGCTCTGCCTAGCGATTTAAGCACGCATGTACCGTGATGACATCACCGTCACTGTGATTTACTTTAACTCGAACTTCAACAAAACGAAAAACTAATAAAGAACAACATTTTAAAGTTCCATACATACAATTAGATTTGAAGAATTGAAGTATTTTATGCATTTTTAGGCATTGTTGTTTTTTTGTCTTTTATATCGTTTCATCCATGCACTTCATACACCTCAAAATGCCTGCAGGTGACTTTAATTTGAGTTCGCCACAGATTCTTGCGTTTTGTTTTGGAAAATGTGAATCCAAACAATGGGTAGAATTCACTGGTTCATCTTAAAGGGATGCTCCACTTTTTTTGGAAATAGGCTCATTTTACAACTCCCCAAAAGAGTTTAACCAGTTTTCCAAATCCATTCAGCAGATTTTCTGATATTTAGAAGAATATCAGTAACCAGACAGTTTCTGGTCTCATTGACTTCCATTGTAGGAAAAATATATACTATGGAAGTCAATGAGACCAGAAACTGTCTGGTTACTGATATTCTTCTAAATATCAGAAAAGCGGCTGAATGGATTCGAAAACGGTAAAACTCGAACTGTTTAACTCTGGGGAGTTGTAAAATGAGCCTATTTCCAAAAAAAGTGGAGGTTTCCTTTATATGACACTAGGTTACAAATGTGAAGGTACATTAGGTCATGTCTTAATCTATGTTGTTTGTTTTATTACGTTAGGCTGTTTTTATTTTTATTTAATATCTACAAATCGTTATAGTTATATAGAGTATATCTGTTCATAGAACTGTTCATAAGTGTAATTTTCACAAAAGTAGAATTAGAATAATGACAAAAATGCTTTATTCTATAGCTGCTCCATAAGACATTAATATCACTTGCATTAAGTTTAAGTTGCTGTACAGCCTGAAGATTAAATGAATTTAGCACACTTGGCTTCTGCTGTGAATGATTTGTGTCTGAGCTGTTTTGGCTTGTGCTATGAAGACATTTTCACTTTGCACTTTGTAGTGACTATAGGTTGTGTCAAAGTACTACAGCAAAATTCTTGGCAATGGTTCAACTGATAATATTTGTAGTGCAAAGTATGAAGGTCATAGGGGCTGGTTTTATGGAAGGTTTTATTATAAGTTATGTGTCAACATTACATCAACTTGGATGAACATTTCAAAATCACTTTGTGGAGAAACATTGTCTTTGTCTTACATGGCGTATGTAGATTTATGAAGTTAAACATGAGCACCATATTTTCTGGTAGTAAACAATGTTGTGATTTTTATATTTTTGTTACTATTTGTTTTGTTCTAATTTGAGTGACAGACTTCAGAGACTCCTTTTTGGAAATTTTAAAAATGGGATAATATATTCACTGCAGAATTTTGTCTTTGTATTTTTATGATGTCTGTTGATCTTGTTATTAAAATGTTTAATCCAAATTATCACATTATTCTGTTGATTTTTCTGAATGGCGCAAAGATAGAAGCAACCACAGAGCCTTTTAAGTCACAATGTAGTCTCTGAACATGGAAATATTATGTTATGCCTTATAAGAACAAGGTTATTAAATAAAATGATGCTAAAACACCTCAAAAGGATTTGTATAAAGTAAAATATACATTTTACTCTTTGTTTTAAATTCTGTAGTTATTAGTATCTGACTTGGAATGACATTTGTAGTCAGATATGTAGTAATTTCCCTTAAAGGGATAATTCACCCAAAAATTAAAATTCTTTCATCATTACTCACCCTCAGGTTGTTCCAAACCTCTATGTGTTTATTTGCTCTGCTGAACAAAAAGGAAGATATTTATGAAGAATGTTTGAATCAAACATATCTTAATCCCCATTGACTTCCATAGTAGGAAAAAATACATACTATTGTAGTCAATGGGGATTGAGATCTGTTCTGAACATTCTTCCAAATATCTTCCTTTGTGTTCAGCAGAACAAATAAACACATAGAGGTTTGGAACAACTTGAGGGTGAGTGAACGATGATAAAATTTTCATTTTGGTGTGAACTATCTAATACTAGAACATCTAATAATAGGCACACATACCAGTTAAAAATGAGTTGAACATTTATATATGTATTATTGTTTAAATTTGTGCAAATGTGTAAATCTTCTCAGCAATATGTCATTAATCATCAGGCCACTGGAGGGTTCCAGTAGCAACTAAATGCAGTACATGAGATCCACGAGGAGGAGTTGGATCAAGCTCCAAGGGTGAAGATGGGTAGGATTAGGGTTGGGTTTAGGGAGCTGGGGGCGGAGTTGGGTAGGTTAAGGTGGGAGGAGTTGGATCTGGGTCTGACTCCTCCCCGTGGATTTCAAGTCGAGGGTTCTGCGGATTGACCTCAGCCGATGCTCTGCGCATGCGCGTTCCGCCCGCGGAAATTCAAACAAACGTTCGAGCTCAGCTGACAGACGGACAGTCGTTTGAAAACTCCACAAACTCTGACACGGTTCTTTTACTGAGGTAAGAGTAAGACAAATATATTTTAACGATAAAACTTTCAAAAAAGACTTAATATATTTAAACGCATGCACATAGCTTTTCACTCTTTATGACTTCAGACCATTTTGGAATTCGTATTTTTAACAACATTCAACAATGTTTGCTTGCTAGCAGCGCATTGGCCTCGTAAACTCGATTAATGAAAAATGTCGTATTTTCGATCGTTTCGATTAATCCGTAATCTCAACGTCAACGGTCGTAGTTTATTGTTGCTGACATGAAGATTTGAAGTGAAACTATGAATTGTTCTTCCGTAACGTTACTATGTAAACAAAGTTAGTAACACTTCTAAATATGTCGAATTGCAAATAGTTTATCATTCGTGTAATATCAGATACAGCTGATTTAAGACTGGACAGTTTCTTTGTCTTGAATATGTTGTAAAGTCTCCATTAAACTTAATTTAGTTGAACTTGTAGCTGATTTTTAACTGTCAGGTGAAAAGATGGAAAATCAAAAGAGACCGAGAGATCCACTGGAGGAAAACCCTTCAACTTGTAGTGGTAAGACTCTCACCTCCTTGCTTTATACTCAGAAACCATTGTGTTAAGTTACTGCCTACCTAGACATGGCATTTATGATTGTAATCATTTGTTAATTGTTGAAAAGTGTAAGATAGAGCACCTTGAGTTGATAATTTCCAGCTGAGCTTTAGTGTTTATATACACAGATTGTATGTGACACTGTCAGTCTAACCATTAGGCTACATAATGTTTTCTAGAACTTGCAAATGTGTTGAAGAAAAGGCGGTTGGCAGGGGGAGATGAGAACCTGGACCCCACCAAATCCCCGTCACGGACACGCTTGAGATTGGCAGAGCTAGAGGTGAAACCAGACACTCCAGCCATATCCTCCATCCGCTCCAGGGTCCAGCAACTCAGCCAGAGACGAGATGGTTAGAATTTGGATTGATCCTTTTTTCCAACTCAAATATGTTAACTTTTAAACAATCTTTAGCAGTTTTTCATGTCTTTTAAAGGGTTAGTTCACCCAAAAATGAAAATTCTGTCAGTATTTACTCACCCTCATGTTGTTCCAAACCTCTATGTGTTTATTTGTTCTGCTGAACACAAATGAAGATATTTGGAAGAATGTTTTAATCAAACAGTTCTCAATCCTCATTGACTACCATAGTATGTATTTTTTCCTACTATGGTAGTCAATGGGGATTGAGATCTGTTTGATTAATACATTCTTCCAAATATCTTCCTTTGTGTTCAGCAGAACAAATAAACACATGGAGGTTTGGAACAACATGAGGGTGAGTAAATACTGACAGAATTTTCATTTTTGGGTGAACTAACCTTTTAACTTGCTAACTGATTTTCCATTACATTCCAAAATTATGTTGACCAACTAAGTCATCTACAAAATGCTTTTTGTTTTAAATTAAAGTTTGTATGTAATATCTTGATGTTAAAATGTCCATGTTAATCATTAACTATTCTAAATTCTCTTTTTATAATGCATGCTCATTTTATTGCCTAAATTTTTTTTGATTGTGTTGTCGATATGCTCGATATGAGTTTTTTTTAATTATATTTTTGAAGTTTAGTAATGAATTGCCTTTTTTCTGATTGGTCAGGTGGGACTGGGTTAGTCCAACGCTGCCTGTCTGACCCTGGGTCTGAGGGTTGCATCGGTGGCTTGACATCTACGGTCTGTCACATTGGTGAGTATTTTCCTACACACAGGCACACTATGCTTACACACTATGCTTCTTTATTTACTGCATCATGTATTATGCCACAGATGCTCTTTAATTGTGGCCAGCTTTCTGAATGTGTATTTTTTATGAAAGGTGAAGGAGAGTTTAGCTCTCGCCTACAGCGCTTCAAAGCTCCAACGCCTCTGAACAGCCCTGTCCGCTCCACCCCCTCCACACGCAATCTCTCCAGCTTTGTGCATGGGATCCAACAACAGCTGAATGCTGCAGTGACACCCAGCAGTAAAGAGGCCTCCCGTATCCGCCAGGTAGATCTGTCCCACCCACCTGACCTTTTTTTCTGACTATTCAATTCTTCAGAAACCCATTACTAAGAGCAGGATTTAGAAGTAACGAATCAAAAGTGCTCACGTTACTGCTGTTAAGTACTTTATATCAGATATTGTACTTTTTTGAGTTCCGTTTGTGGTTGTTACTTGTTGCATGCTTGTTTTCTCTCATACTCCAAGTCTGAAATCTCCACTTCGGTAGCACCTATATAAACCAAACCTTCCAGTCTTGTACCTAGTTATATTATGAAGACATTTGCTGAGGGATTTGTAAATATATGATTCCTAGCCTGATTTATATAACATTTTATTTGAAAAAACATGGCAAAAAAAAAATTTAACGGTATATTCTGATTTACAGGATAACAAAAGTGGATATCCATACTTTTTTTTCTCCATCTAATATGTGAACACAATGAAAAAATAATTTTGAACCTGACTTTATCCTGGCTTCTTGTTACAAAGACCAACTGTCTATTGTGCAGGCACGTGAGGATGAGTTGCGTTTATTGAAGGTTCAGCCAGTGGCAGACAACATGTGGTTGAAGAGGAGTTTGTCTGACTCCTCCCTCGTTGAGGTGAGCCAATCAAGTTATGAAGTTTTTGTGCTCCTTGTGGAATCTTGTCTGGTTCTAGGGCATTTAGAAGTTTAGATCAAAAGTGTATGATCTCCATTTTCCCAGAGGGCATCTCCATCTACATCCTCTCCCTGGGTTTACAGGAAAACTCGAAAACTCCAGTGGCCTCCATTACAGCCCGGGAGTGTGAGCATGTATTTGAGACAATTCGTTGAAGTGTATTTGATTTTTCAGCTCCTGCAACCAACCCTCTACAATGCGTGTAAATCACTCACACATGCGAGTAAATTTCACTCCGGGTGACTAAATAATGTCAACCATTAGCCATTGGATATAACAATCTTAGATTTTACTCGCCAGTTTGTGTGTTAGATGCCAAGTATAAGTTTAGCATAGATATATTTTCATTCGCTAAACACTGACTGAGCGCTTGAGTTTCGTTTTCCGTCAAGCAATCTGTTTAATATTTCAAATTCAGCTTAGCGTACCTGTATTTGAAGTACAGTGAACTGTAGTGTGAAGGCACACGACTCGCTGCCGCTTTCTCACACACGCAAAGAAAGAGAGAAAGTCTTGCATACCACGCAAAATGATGTAACCAATATTCTTTCTTGTATTTTATTCAATATTCTATTTTCAAAATTTTGGATTGTCAAAATAACTGAGTTCATCTCGAATTATTCAGCTTTTAAGAGCAAGCAGAAGATATGTCCGTTTCTCCAGTAGTGGGCGGAACTAATGTGCAAACGGCAATCTAATTGGATGGCACTCATACCTTTTTTTAAAATGAGCAGATCAGAGCAAATGAACGCTGAGAAGGTGAACCCAAGGTGATTCATGAACCCATTAGTTGTAGGATTATCTTTTAATAATAATAACTTATCAATTACTATTCTAATACTAGCAGTGTGCAGGTGAGAGGAGTGTAGAGTTAAAAATAGGAGTTGGTCACAGGTGAAGAAGAAATGGTTTGTGCCGTTCCGAATTGGGGCAACAGAATGCGAAAATTCAAGAACCTAAATTTTCATCGTCTTCGTTTCCATGACCTTGAGTTTCTGCAGTTGTGGCTAGTTGTACTTCAACTTGATGTGCAAACTCCTATACAAGTACCACGTGCTAAAGATTACCGCATTTGCAGTGAAAACTTTGACAAGGATGACTACACAGACAAAAAACAAGGGGCCGGTTGATGCAAAATGCTGTTCTGTGGACGAAGACACTCTTCACACACTACGATCCTCCCACCTGCACACTGCTATTTGCCTTTTTCCGGCTACAGCTGAGTTCCTTCATAACTGCCGTTTTAGCTGAGTGGGAGCTCTGGGCATTAGCTATAGCAGCTCTGTGTTGCAAGCACCAATCCGGTTCGTTTTTTTTTTTTTTTTTTGTATAGACAGTACTCACAAAAGTATAACGATCAAGATTAACTTAAAAATCGCCTGGAGTTCTCCTTTAAATAGGCTAATGCTTGTTTATCATAATATAATGTTTGATTGACTGATTTTAATTGCATTTAAGTACATTTAGATATTTAAAAAGCTAAGCCATTTTACAATGATAAGCTGATTTGGTGGAATTTTATATTTGTATATGTATCAGACTGGCGAGTAACCCAAAAAATTGACTAGCCAATGGGGATTCTATTGCCAAGGTGTGCGTAGAGGGTTGTCCTATTTTGGTTGTTTTCTCTTTTTTTTGTTTTTCTCACCCTTGGTTTGATATTAATCCTCCTGTATTTGCTTATGGTCACTCGGGCAACGTTATTTGTTTGCACAGACTCACTTGGGAAGAACAGTGTCTTGTTTTGTTTCACACTTACGCATCGTTTTATTTGTGAAGGTAGGGCAAAATCTATTTTCAGCTTTTATTCTCAGCCTTTTATTTGTTCTGCAGGAAGAACTAAAGGCAACTGATTTCAGCTCCTGTGAAGGTGACAGTAAGGTATTTGATGGAAGTCTGAATGTGGACATCCGTTTCCCCAATGAAGAACTTTACACTTCAACAGGTAAATGTACTTCCTGAAATCTGTTGGATCTAATGTAAACTACCATATTTGCCATATTTACCACATATACTACTTTAACAGAATCTGGGGCTTTGAGCAACTCCGTCCTAATTGACAAGATGTTTGAGGATGTCCTACAGCATGCAGAAAAGGAAGATAAAGGTGAAGATGGAAATGAGGAAGAGGAGGTGGAGAAAGATGAGAACAATTCATCACAGACTGAAAAGGAAGACAAAACAGAACCAGACACAGTTGAAATGGAAAACAAACCAGAACCAGTCACAGTCACCTTAAATGAGGAGCCTCTTGAATACAGCGAGATGTATGAAGACCGTGTAGAAACTCCTGAAGGCAGTTTTTCAATGGATGAAGGGAAGGAGGTCCAGTCTGTTGACCATGGTGAAGGAGAAATGGAAGGGAAACAGGAGATCGCCCCCATGGATGCTGAAGACGACTTTCTAACACTGCCGCCCAGCTGTATCCTCTCTCCTCTCAGCAAATCTGTGGAGGCTGTTGTTACACCACTGGTATACTGGCCTGGTTTAAGATATTTTAAATGATTTTGTAGTGGTAGCCAGTGAATGGGAGAAACTGCATGAAGAGTTCAGATGCAAAAGCCTCTAAATGCCATTTGAAATTTTCTTCTAAAATGACCATTTTTATCAAGCTTGTATATTTAAGTTCAGTAATTTCACTTAAATGACAATTAATAGATAATCTATTAATTGCCATTTAAGTGAAATTACTGAACTTAAATATACAAGCTTGATAAAAATGATCATTTTAGAAGAAAATTTCAAATGGCATTTAGAGGCTTTTGCATCTGAACTCTTCATGCAGTTTCTCCCATTCACTGGCTACCACTACAAAATCATTTAAAATATCTTAAACCAGGCCAGTATACCAGTGGTGTAACAACAGCCTCCACAGATTTGCTGAGAGGAGAGAGGATACAGCTGGGCGGCAGTGTTAGAAAGTCGTCTTCAGCATCCATGGGGGCGATCTCCTGTTTCCCTTCCATTTCTCCTTCACCATGGTCAACAGACTGGACCTCCTTCCCTTCATCCATTGAAAAACTGCCTTCAGGAGTTTCTACACGGTCTTCATACATCTCGCTGTATTCAAGAGGCTCCTCATTTAAGGTGACTGTGACTGGTTCTGGTTTGTTTTCCATTTCAACTGTGTCTGGTTCTGTTTTGTCTTCCTTTTCAGTCTGTGATGAATTGTTCTCATCTTTCTCCACCTCCTCTTCCTCATTTCCATCTTCACCTTTATCTTCCTTTTCTGCATGCTGTAGGACATCCTCAAACATCTTGTCAATTAGGACGGAGTTGCTCAAAGCCCCAGATTCTGTTAAAGTAGTATATGTGGTAAATATGGCAAATATGGTAGTTTACATTAGATCCAACAGATTTCAGGAAGTACATTTACCTGTTGAAGTGTAAAGTTCTTCATTGGGGAAACGGATGTCCACATTCAGACTTCCATCAAATACCTTACTGTCACCTTCACAGGAGCTGAAATCAGTTGCCTTTAGTTCTTCCTGCAGAACAAATAAAAGGCTGAGAATAAAAGCTGAAAATAGATTTTGCCCTACCTTCACAAATAAAACGATGCGTAAGTGTGAAACAAAACAAGACACTGTTCTTCCCAAGTGAGTCTGTGCAAACAAATAACGTTGCCCGAGTGACCATAAGCAAATACAGGAGGATTAATATCAAACCAAGGGTGAGAAAAACAAAAAAAAGAGAAAACAACCAAAATAGGACAACCCTCTACGCACACCTTGGCAATAGAATCCCCATTGGCTAGTCAATTTTTTGGGTTACTCGCCAGTCTGATACATATACAAATATAAAATTCCACCAAATCAGCTTATCATTGTAAAATGGCTTAGCTTTTTAAATATCTAAATGTACTTAAATGCAATTAAAATCAGTCAATCAAACATTATATTATGATAAACAAGCATTAGCCTATTTAAAGGAGAACTCCAGGCGATTTTTAAGTTAATCTTGATCGTTATACTTTTGTGAGTACTGTCTATACAAAAAAAAAAAAAAAAAAAAACGAACCGGATTGGTGCTTGCAACACAGAGCTGCTATAGCTAATGCCCAGAGCTCCCACTCAGCTAAAACGGCAGTTATGAAGGAACTCAGCTGTAGCCGGAAAAAGGCAAATAGCAGTGTGCAGGTGGGAGGATCGTAGTGTGTGAAGAGTGTCTTCGTCCACAGAACAGCATTTTGCATCAACCGGCCCCTTGTTTTTTGTCTGTGTAGTCATCCTTGTCAAAGTTTTCACTGCAAATGCGGTAATCTTTAGCACGTGGTACTTGTATAGGAGTTTGCACATCAAGTTGAAGTACAACTAGCCACAACTGCAGAAACTCAAGGTCATGGAAACGAAGACGATGAAAATTTAGGTTCTTGAATTTTCGCATTCTGTTGCCCCAATTCGGAACGGCACAAACCATTTCTTCTTCACCTGTGACCAACTCCTATTTTTAACTCTACACTCCTCTCACCTGCACACTGCTAGTATTAGAATAGTAATTGATAAGTTATTATTATTAAAAGATAATCCTACAACTAATGGGTTCATGAATCACCTTGGGTTCACCTTCTCAGCGTTCATTTGCTCTGATCTGCTCATTTTAAAAAAAGGTATGAGTGCCATCCAATTAGATTGCCGTTTGCACATTAGTTCCGCCCACTACTGGAGAAACGGACATATCTTCTGCTTGCTCTTAAAAGCTGAATAATTTGAGATGAACTCAGTTATTTTGACAATCCAAAATTTTGAAAATAGAATATTGAATAAAATACAAGAAAGAATATTGGTTACATCATTTTGCGTGGTATGCAAGACTTTCTCTCTTTCTTTGCGTGTGTGAGAAAGCGGCAGCGAGTCGTGTGCCTTCACACTACAGTTCACTGTACTTCAAATACAGGTACGCTAAGCTGAATTTGAAATATTAAACAGATTGCTTGACGGAAAACGAAACTCAAGCGCTCAGTCAGTGTTTAGCGAATGAAAATATATCTATGCTAAACTTATACTTGGCATCTAACACACAAACTGGCGAGTAAAATCTAAGATTGTTATATCCAATGGCTAATGGTTGACATTATTTAGTCACCCGGAGTGAAATTTACTCGCATGTGTGAGTGATTTACACGCATTGTAGAGGGTTGGTTGCAGGAGCTGAAAAATCAAATACACTTCAACGAATTGTCTCAAATACATGCTCACACTCCCGGGCTGTAATGGAGGCCACTGGAGTTTTCGAGTTTTCCTGTAAACCCAGGGAGAGGATGTAGATGGAGATGCCCTCTGGGAAAATGGAGATCATACACTTTTGATCTAAACTTCTAAATGCCCTAGAACCAGACAAGATTCCACAAGGAGCACAAAAACTTCATAACTTGATTGGCTCACCTCAACGAGGGAGGAGTCAGACAAACTCCTCTTCAACCACATGTTGTCTGCCACTGGCTGAACCTTCAATAAACGCAACTCATCCTCACGTGCCTGCACAATAGACAGTTGGTCTTTGTAACAAGAAGCCAGGATAAAGTCAGGTTCAAAATTATTTTTTCATTGTGTTCACATATTAGATGGAGAAAAAAAAGTATGGATATCCACTTTTGTTATCCTGTAAATCAGAATATACCGTTAAATTTTTTTTTTGCCATGTTTTTTCAAATAAAATGTTATATAAATCAGGCTAGGAATCATATATTTACAAATCCCTCAGCAAATGTCTTCATAATATAACTAGGTACAAGACTGGAAGGTTTGGTTTATATAGGTGCTACCGAAGTGGAGATTTCAGACTTGGAGTATGAGAGAAAACAAGCATGCAACAAGTAACAACCACAAACGGAACTCAAAAAAGTACAATATCTGATATAAAGTACTTAACAGCAGTAACGTGAGCACTTTTGATTCGTTACTTCTAAATCCTGCTCTTAGTAATGGGTTTCTGAAGAATTGAATAGTCAGAAAAAAAGGTCAGGTGGGTGGGACAGATCTACCTGGCGGATACGGGAGGCCTCTTTACTGCTGGGTGTCACTGCAGCATTCAGCTGTTGTTGGATCCCATGCACAAAGCTGGAGAGATTGCGTGTGGAGGGGTGGAGCGGACAGGGCTGTTCAGAGGCGTTGGAGCTTTGAAGCGCTGTAGGCGAGAGCTAAACTCTCCTTCACCTTTCATAAAAAATACACATTCAGAAAGCTGGCCACAATTAAAGAGCATCTGTGGCATAATACATGATGCAGTAAATAAAGAAGCATAGTGTGTAAGCATAGTGTGCCTGTGTGTAGGAAAATACTCACCAATGTGACAGACCGTAGATGTCAAGCCACCGATGCAACCCTCAGACCCAGGGTCAGACAGGCAGCGTTGGACTAACCCAGTCCCACCTGACCAATCAGAAAAAAGGCAATTCATTACTAAACTTCAAAAATATAATTAAAAAAAACTCATATTGAGCATATCGACAACACAATCAAAAAAAATTTAGGCAATAAAATGAGCATGCATTATAAAAAGAGAATTTAGAATAGTTAATGATTAACATGGACATTTTTAACATCAAGATATTACATACAAACTTTAATTTAAAACAAAAAGCATTTTGTAGATGACTTAGTTGGTCAACATAATTTTGGAATGTAATGGAAAATCAGTTAGCAAGTTAAAAGGTTAGTTCACCCAAAAATGAAAATTCTGTCAGTATTTACTCACCCTCATGTTGTTCCAAACCTCTATGTGTTTATTTGTTCTGCTGAACACAAAGGAAGATATTTGGAAGAATGTATTAATCAAACAGATCTCAATCCCCATTGACTACCATAGTAGGAAAAAATACATACTATGGTAGTCAATGAGGATTGAGAACTGTTTGATTAAAACATTCTTCCAAATATCTTCATTTGTGTTCAGCAGAACAAATAAACACATAGAGGTTTGGAACAACATGAGGGTGAGTAAATACTGACAGAATTTTCATTTTTGGGTGAACTAACCCTTTAAAAGACATGAAAAACTGCTAAAGATTGTTTAAAAGTTAACATATTTGAGTTGGAAAAAAGGATCAATCCAAATTCTAACCATCTCGTCTCTGGCTGAGTTGCTGGACCCTGGAGCGGATGGAGGATATGGCTGGAGTGTCTGGTTTCACCTCTAGCTCTGCCAATCTCAAGCGTGTCCGTGACGGGGATTTGGTGGGGTCCAGGTTCTCATCTCCCCCTGCCAACCGCCTTTTCTTCAACACATTTGCAAGTTCTAGAAAACATTATGTAGCCTAATGGTTAGACTGACAGTGTCACATACAATCTGTGTATATAAACACTAAAGCTCAGCTGGAAATTATCAACTCAAGGTGCTCTATCTTACACTTTTCAACAATTAACAAATGATTACAATCATAAATGCCATGTCTAGGTAGGCAGTAACTTAACACAATGGTTTCTGAGTATAAAGCAAGGAGGTGAGAGTCTTACCACTACAAGTTGAAGGGTTTTCCTCCAGTGGATCTCTCGGTCTCTTTTGATTTTCCATCTTTTCACCTGACAGTTAAAAATCAGCTACAAGTTCAACTAAATTAAGTTTAATGGAGACTTTACAACATATTCAAGACAAAGAAACTGTCCAGTCTTAAATCAGCTGTATCTGATATTACACGAATGATAAACTATTTGCAATTCGACATATTTAGAAGTGCTACTAACTTTGTTTACATAGTAACGTTACGGAAGAACAATTCATAGTTTCACTTCAAATCTTCATGTCAACAACAATAAACTACGACCGTTGACGTTGAGATTACGGATTAATCGAAACGATCGAAAATACGACATTTTTCATTAATCGAGTTTACGAGGCCAATGCGCTGCTAGCAAGCAAACATTGTTGAATGTTGTTAAAAATACGAATTCCAAAATGGTTTGAGTCATAAAGAGTGAAAAGCTATGTGCATGCGTTTAAATATATTAAGTCTTTTTTGAAAGTTTTATCGTTAAAATATATTTGTCTTACTCTTACCTCAGTAAAAGAACCGTGTCAGAGTTTGTGGAGTTTTCAAACGACTGTCCGTCTGTCAGCTGAGCTCGAACGTTTGTTTGAATTTCCGCGGGCGGAACGCGCATGCGCAGAGCATCGGCTGAGGTCAATCCGCAGAACCCTCGACTTGAAATCCACGGGGAGGAGTCAGACCCAGATCCAACTCCTCCCACCTTAACCTACCCAACTCCGCCCCCAGCTCCCTAAACCGAACCCTAATCCTACCCATCTTCACCCCTTGGAGCTTGATCCAACTCCTCCTAGTGGATCTCATGTACTGCATTTAGTTGCTACTGGAACCCTCCAGTGGCCTGATGATTAATGACATATTGCTGAGAAGATTTACACATTTGCACAAATTTAAACAATAATACATATATAAATGTTCAACTCATTTTTAACTGGTATGTGTGCCTATTATTAGATGTTCTAGTATTAGATAGTTCACACCAAAATGAAAATTTTATCATCGTTCATCACCCTCAAGTTGTTCCAAACCTCTATGTTTATTTGTTCTGCTGAACACAAAGGAAGATATTTGGAAGAATGTTCAGAACAGATCTCAATCCCCATTGACTACAATAGTATGTATTTTTTCCTACTATGGAAGTCAATGGGGATTAAGATATGTTTGATTCAAACATTCTTATAAATATCTTCCTTTTTGTTCAGCAGAGCAAATAAACACATAGAGGTTTGAACAACCTGAGGGTGAGTAAATGATGAAAGAATTTTCATTTTTGGTGAATTATCCCTTTAAGGGAAATTACTACATATCTGACTACAAATGTCATTCCAAGTCAGATACTAATAACTACAGAATTTAAAACAAAGAGTAAAATGTATATTTTACTTTATACAAATCCTTTTGAGGTGTTTTAGCATCATTTTATTTAATAACCTTGTTCTTATAAGGCATAACATAATATTTCCATGTTCAGAGACTACATTGTGACTTAAAAGGCTCTGTGGTTGCTTCTATCTTTGCGCCATTCAGAAAAATCAACAGAATAATGTGATAATTCGGATTAAACATTTTAATAACAAGATCAACAGACATCATAAAAATACAAAGACAAAATTCTGCAGTGAATATATTATCCCATTTTAAAATTTCCAAAAAAGGAGTCTCTGAAGTCTGTCACTCAAATTAGAACAAAACAAATAGTAACAAAAATATAAAAATCACAACATTGTTTACTACCAGAAAATATGGTGCTCATGTTGTAACTTCATAAATCTACATACGCCATGTAAGACAAAGACAATGTTTCTCCACAAAGTGATTTTGAAATGTTCATCCAAGTTGATGTAATGTTGACACATAACTTATAATAAAACCTTCCATAAAACCAGCCCCTATGACCTTCATACTTTGCACTACAAATATTATCAGTTGAACCATTGCCAAGAATTTTGCTGTAGTACTTTGACACAACCTATAGTCACTACAAAGTGCAAAGTGAAAATGTCTTCATAGCACAAGCCAAAACAGCTCAGACACAAATCATTCACAGCAGAAGCCAAGTGTGCTAAATTCATTTAATCTTCAGGCTGTACAGCAACTTAAACTTAATGCAAGTGATATTAATGTCTTATGGAGCAGCTATAGAATAAAGCATTTTTGTCATTATTCTAATTCTACTTTTGTGAAAATTACACTTATGAACAGTTCTATGAACAGATATACTCTATATAACTATAACGATTTGTAGATATTAAATAAAAATAAAAACAGCCTAACGTAATAAAACAAACAACATAGATTAAGACATGACCTAATGTACCTTCACATTTGTAACCTAGTGTCATATAAAGGAAACCTCCACTTTTTTTGGAAATAGGCTCATTTTACAACTCCCCAGAGTTAAACAGTTAGAGTTTTACCGTTTTCGAATCCATTCAGCCGCTTTTCTGATATTTAGAAGAATATCAGTAACCAGACAGTTTCTGGTCTCATTGACTTCCATAGTATATATTTTTCCTACAATGGAAGTCAATGAGACCAGAAACTGTCTGGTTACTGATATTCTTCTAAATATCAGAAAATCTGCTGAATGGATTTGAAAACTGGTTAACTCTTTTGGGGAGTTGTAAAATGAGCCTATTTCCAAAAAAAGTGGAGCATCCCTTTAAGATGAACCAGTGAATTCTACCCATTGTTTGGATTCACATTTTCCAAAACAAAACGCAAGAATCTGTGGCGAACTCAAATTAAAGTCACCTGCAGGCATTTTGAGGTGTATGCAGTGCACTGGATGAAACGATATAAAAGACAAAAAAACACTGCCTAAAAAAAACTTCAATTCTTCAAATCTAATTGTATGTATGAAACTTTAAAATGTTGTTCTTTATTAGTTTTTCGTTTTGTTGAAGTTCAGAGTTAAAGTAAATCACAGTGACGGTGATGTCATCACGGTACATGCGTGCTTAAATCGCTAGGCAGAGCCAGCATGCGTTGCCAATCTCTCCTGGTCCACTCTCACCATACTCATTTGTGCCCAGCGCATGGCGAATCAAGTGTGTGGCTCCATTCAAATCCAAAGCGGGTGTTGCCCTGGCCCGTGGCCGCAACAGCAGCTGCTGCATTTGTCCCAAGTTGAGCTGGCTGGCTGAAACCGGAGCCTGCAGATGAATACCTGTCAGATGTTCCGCCACAAGCCTGACCGCCTCATCATTGTTCATCTCGTTCCAGAGTCCATCAGAGGCCAAAATCAAAAATCGGTCCTGAGGCCGTAACTGGTGGTAGGTGACATCTGGTGTGGCCTCCAAGTACGGTGGGGTGAGATGATTAGGTGGAGCATACTGATAAACATTCAACGCTTCTAAATCGGAGTTCTCCATTCTCTAGAACACTCTGCTGTAGCTCACGACTCCACTTAAAGCGCACGTCGTCGAAAGCACGCAACGGCATCAGGACCCCAGCAGCCTGTCATCTCCACGATTACGGTTTGCCGTTCACTGGCCGGGTGCTGCCGATATATCCGCTCCAGCTCGATTACATTGGCAGCGTTGTGGTCTTGTGTGAGCTGAAGGCACTCCAGCTCCCATCATCCTCCTGGACACCCAACACTGCCCGACAGTCTCCTGCATTTGCAATATGCACACCCCCTGGTCCAAACGTGAGCCACACAAGCTGTGCAGCCAGCGAAGGCAGCCTGGATGGCTGTGTTCCTCATCAGGTCATTTGCGAGCGGCACCTGCGCCTCAAGGGAAAGATCCGCGTCGAGACGTTGGAATGCATAGCCGAGAGCATCATCAGGGGTGCATGCCCGTCACCATGTTCTTCACTTGCCAGAAGCTCCTGCCAGTAACACGCAAATGTTCGACATAGAGGGCTGCTGACTCCCTGTAGTTGTAGTCATTATGGTGCTTATACCACTGCAGGATGGGCGGCACAGGTCGTGCCGTCTCCATGGCGGCCTGCTAGATCCTCCAGGACAGACTCTGCCATCATCGCCACAGCAATGTGATAAGGCAGGCGTCTCGCTGACCGCTTAGCCGCACGCATGTCCCGCGTGTCCATGCAAACACGCCGAAAAGCATGCCACGTGTCCGCAGGCAGTTGGCGCTGCTGCGTCGGTCCTCTAGCGGAGTGTTAGCTGAAAGCTGGTTACTCTCAAACCTCAGCACCGGACTGGGACCACCACGGCCATCAAATTCTGGAAACGAACAGACTGCTCGTTAGCACACAGAACAGCATTGATCTGCAGCCGGCTCAGCTGGAAGTCATGTCTTGGAGCACGCAGTGTGTTCTCTCTTCCTGTCCTGAGCTTCCATCTGATCGACCACTACGGGAGGAGAAGCTCCGGGCTTGAGAAGGGAACAGGCAGGTTCTAAACTGTGCAAGCAGGTACAACATGCTGGCTGGCTGCAAAGAAACGGGACAGATGTCTTCCGCCAATGTAAAAGAGGAGTCTTGAATGCAAATAGCCAGACATTACTGCCTGGATGCAGTGATTGAAGCAGTCTACAACTCCAGCATCTGGGAAAACACAATGTGAGATCTCATTTAGTAACAGACAGTCTTAAATTGAAATGAAAAGCAGTATGTTGTGCAGATTAAAAGTTGCAAAAATAGTTGTTTTTACAGGCTCACATCAGTGATATAACCTCAGGGTGACCAACTGTCCTGTTTTCCAGGACATGTCCTGTTTTCATGTAACAATATAACAATTTTCCATAAATACAAAGGAGGCATAACCTACTTAATGTATTGAAATTATGTATTGAAATTAATAAGGTATCTTTCAGTAAATTTCGAGTATAATTTTAGTTGACCTATCTGTTTGCCAGGCCAAGTGTCCTGGTTTTTGGTAATCAAAATATGGTCACACTAGATTAATAAAATGTTAAGACACACAGTTATGAACTATTCCAACTCTTACATCAAGCAAAACATTTAAAATGCAGATGCAGTCTAATGTAATAAATCCAACATCGACGATTTCACATATCTGTAGAGTTCTAAATAGAATCGATAAAGGCATAACTTACGTATAAACGCAGTTTCCCTTTAAACCATGGTTTTAAAGTGAAACGTGCTAGCTTTACAAGCTAACACCAGACTTTCGTGATAAAATTGACACAATGGTTAATTTTACATTGCATTTATGTTTGTCTGCAGATTGTGGAATTGAATAGATATGTCAGTGGAACAATTCCCTCAAAGAGCAGCTTTATTAATATGAGTGAAATGCTGAGTCAAAGAGACATACCTGGCAGCTACTCGCCAAATGATTCTTCTTCTGCAGTGCTTTTCAGTTCCATCACAGCTCAGTTGCAAACATGCCGATCCCAGCGCCCCTACAGTCCTATGGTGTACTTCAATATTTTACAGAATATACATGAAATATATATACACCTGTTTTTCGTGACTAAACAAATATACATATAAAAGCGCGTCCAAAATTAATAATATATGTCAATAAAATTGCAATTTTCATGAACTGATGCTGTTTCATGAGCAGGTCAAATCACGTGATTTAAAAAAACAACAACGTCACACAAGCGGAATATATGAGGATCTTTCGTTGAAATACCGTTAATCAATCAGTAAAATGAATGCGAGACTGAGGATTTAACAACTCTGGCCTAATCATGACTAAAACATTTATTGTCAATACTTTACAGATTATGATCCGTGGACATGATATAAGGTAACCAAACCCTTCAATCGGTGAAGTTAAATAGTGTGGCGTCATTGAAGTCGACGAAATATTTTCTTTATAACGTTAGTTATTGCTATTTACTTTACCGTCAATATAACGTTACCATATTCTAACAACGTTTATTTTTAAATTTTTTGCAGGATATAGTGACACTTTGAGCGCATTGGTGGAAAGGACGTTTAATGAGTCCAATGGAATGAAAAATGGAAGGTCAACATCATATCATAACAATAAGTTTAATTAGCAAACACAATTACATAACATAATATAGATAGATAGCTGACAAATGCATAACTGTAAATATAGTTTATTCACATCTTGTGTTTATTATTAAATTTAAGCTGTAAACAATTATCTAATGTTTTAATGACTAATCACAGTTATGAGGTTACTGTTTCAGTTTCTAGTAAAATGCTTACCATCTCTGGTTTTGTTTTCTGTTGTGTATAACGTTACCTGATCTGAAGTGGCAACATATATTTATATTATATAGTTTTTTATTGCACAGTACCCATCTATTGTACATTTCCAAGTATGTATTTTGCTTTACAAGCTAAATTAACAGTGTTAATGTTTTCAGCTACAAAGACAGATTTGCGTCTGTTACTGGAATGTCTGAAATACCAGACCTGAAATGGCCTGGCTCACAGAAACAAGCTCTTCTCACTATCATCTCAATCTGCAAACAAAATGGTCTGATTACAGCTCAGAACATACTGATATGACCTGCCTCAAAAAAACTTGAAAATGTTTGACTTTAATAACACTTTTGATTGTCTTTAATGATTCTCTGTATCAGATCAGTATGTGGAGTTTTTCAGATGAGATTGGAGGAATTTCCTTCATCTATAACCTGACAAAGTCCACCACTTTCTCTCAGGTTAAATGACCGCTCTATTTACACTGGCATCCTTCAGCTAAATTGCAAGGTTTGTATGCAGTTTATATATAAAATATTTGTATTGTTTGAGATTTAATATTTAACAATAAACATATTTTCTCCCTGCAGAGAGCTGTAAACAGACACTGTGCAGAGAGGAGACGTTTTGTTTACTTCAGCACAGCATCTGGAACACAAAATGCCACTCAGCGGAGAAAGAGTTGTGGTGTACATGCTGTCTGTATTGGTTGCCAACAACAGTGAGTTTCACCATAAAACTTACATCCAATGAGACCATTCCTGTGCTGATAATGTGGTTATGAGTGGGAGAGAATGAGGTTGTCAAGTCACAAATGGTTTGTTTATCTGTGTTTTGTGTTTCCAGGATGTGGACAGACTCTTGCTAAGACCTCCAGATGTATTGAAACCTTGCTCAATTTGTTCAGGTACACATATTAGGTTTCAGTTTGTTCAGGTATTGCTTAATTATCTGCCATTATTTAATGTTTTATTTTTAATACCTTTACATTTAAATCTGTGATGTCACATAACTAGAGCTGTCGAGTCGATTAATCGTGATTAATCGCATCCAAAATAAAAGTTTGTGTTTACATAATATATGTGGGTGCTGAGGGCTGTGCAATTAATCGGAATTTCGATTTTGGTTCCCAACGATCTCCAAAATAGCACAATCGAGAAAAACGATTATTTTGCTAATCGTTCTGTTTTGAAAGAACACTGACTGTTATTTTGTCTTGTGTTCTGAATGACGCTCACATCCGCCCTCTTCCCGAAGCCATAAACCTCGCTCAGGCCTACTAACAGTCGTCAATTGCAAGCACAATAAACTTCACAATAATAATTGTCTAATTTAATATCTAATGGAGTGAGACCATCTCGAGGTGTCGCGATCTTTGTCTGCATGACCACTGCAGCAACATTAAGCACTGTGTTTTGTTAATGAATGACTCAATGATTAATTTATTAAGATGGTCACTTGCCACCACCTATTGATTTATTGTTTAGGTATCATTGATTTGATTTTATTATTGATTTAAACATTAACCTCAAATTTATTTATTACAGTTGTAATTTTGCAGTGTAAATTAATTAATTTGATAGATAGCAGCTATTTTTTTAAAACTGAATTTGATCAAAAGTAAGAATTTGACATGAAGATAGCACATATTTAGTTATATTAAGGTTTAAAAAAGTGTCCTTTATAAAGGTAATAACACCCCTCCCCCCCACCTACAAAAATTACTTAACATGTCACCTTTGTGAGTTTGCAGGTCTGTTTAATAGCTACAACAAAATGCTCAAATTTAAAAAAAAAAAAAGAAATTCCTTGTTGAGGTGTCTTTTAATACATGTAACACTTTCCCAAAGTCATGTGAAATAATCGTGTTACATAATCGTGATTTCAATACTGACCAAATAATCGTGATTATGATTTTTTCCATAATCGAGCAGCCCTAGTGCACTGTGTATAATTATTTCATATATATATGAATATGCACACATGCATGTATATTAAGAAAAATATTTATATTTCTATATAATATAAATTATATATAAGTCTACATGCAGTATATACATGAAAATGTATGAAAATATGTCTTAAATATATACAAGCATTTGTGTGTATTTATATATACAAAATAATTATACACAGTGTACCTACATATATTATGTAAACACAAAACTTTATTTTGGATGCGATTAATTGTTTGACAAGACCTACACATAACTGAATTGACAGCGAGAACTGAAAAAGTAGCGTGTATGGTGCTCCATCTGCATAATGTTTAAATAGATTTATCTGCAATTAATACCTATAGGGAGGGAAGTCCTGTGGAGAATACGTAACAATATTTTAATGATAATAATGTCAGACGAAACTATTCTGTGTGAACGGCAGAGCATCTTCAATGAAAAGTACATTAGGAATCGTCAGCCAAAAAAATCCTGCCATAATTTATTCACTATCATGTATAAAATTTCCAAACCTTTATGATTTTTCTTCTGTGATATTTCCAAATTATTTATTTTGTGTTCCATATAAGATAGAAAGTAATTCAGGTTTGGGAACAACATGAGGGTGATATTTTCATATATTTGGGTGAACTGATACTTTTCAACTATACTTTTATGTCTCCAAGACTGGATGAATGAAACATTCCCAAAAACAAATGTAACATATGCTTCCTACTTGGTGTGGAAGGAACATTTCAAATACTGTCTGGTGTTTGTTAAAGTGATTCACAGAAATCCAGATAAACATCTGGAAATGTACTTAAACATTCTTTGCTGCTCAACAGACCAGCATTTTATATTTTCTTTCTAATGCCATTTCTTATGCTATTTCAGGCATCGTTTTCCAGATTCAATGACTCTTTTGAGACAGCTACAGTTGTGGGCCACTGTGTCTAGTGCTCTCTGTGGCGCTGTCAACAACCCTCAGAATGGTATGGTTATATTCTCTATCCCTTCTCTCTCATTTACCATCATTAAACCCAGTGGTGGAGGAAGTACTGAATTTCAGTACTTAAGTAAAAGTACAAATAACCAGATAAATATTTACTTTAGTAAAAGTCGAAGTAACACAATGACAACCATACTTTAAGTAAAAAGTACCTGATTTTAAATGTACTTTAAGTATTAAAAGTAAAAGTACTTGCATAACAATTTATTCTCTTAATGTCTATTTTCTAATGATTAATAAAACATTCATTCTAACTCATTCAACCTAATACTCATATAATGATGGAAAAAAATAGTTGTCACCATTTCTGAAACAAGCTTGCAATTAATTAGGCAATATACACATCATGCTTATCCTTACTATATGTTAATAACTATGTTTGGCAGTTAAACGTGATTAATTTATGGTGTAATTCTGAACCTCTTGGCTTGCCATAATCCTAACCAACCGTATATTACACACGGTGCGTTTCCTATGCACGTAAATACAAATTTTCGTGTATAAATTACACGATAAATGCACTGCGTGCGAGGCGCATTTAGTGTGACCGAGTTGATATATCTATGGCAACCAAACGTCACTGGTGAGACAACGTGCAACAGACGGACAGTCAGATTACGTTTTGGCAGGGGAAAACTGGTCAGAAAATGTAACAAAAATGTAACAGAAGTTGTAGAAATGTAGTGGAGTAGAAAGTATAATAATTGCTGCAAAATGTAATGAAGTAAAAGTAAAAAGTATGCACTATTTATTCTACTTAAGTAAAGTAAAGATACATGAAAAATGTACTTAAGTAAAGTAACAAAGTATTTGTACTTCGTTACATTCCACCACTGATTAAACCCCAAACTGTTATGTGAGATTGAGAGACAGATTTTTCTGTACACATTCAATTGAACACTTCTGACAATCTTCCATGTATTTGTTTATGACAGAGGAGAATCAGAACTTATGTATGCATGTGTTCCCCTGGTGAAGACCTGGCTGCAGGAAGTGGCATTGCCCAGGGCAGATTTGGCACAGCCTGTGTGCTCATTTGCATGGCATGACTGTGAGCGCAAACAACTGTGAGACAGCAATACGTAAGGA
>JAQIUQ010002835.1:0-57027 GCA_030378365.1 Hybognathus amarus
GTTACAGTCATCATGTAGGTAATTCAGTTTATAAAGTGTCCAAGCATTTGAATATTTATGAAAGGGAAAGCATGAAAAATGAAGTACACGCTTTATGTGCCAGCCTATGTGTGTAGTGAAAACTTCAGGGGTACACGTTCAGTTAGAAACTTAGGCTTTTGTTTCCAAGTTGATCTCCATGTTGAACTGTTTTATGTGCTTACTGTATCCACTTATGATTGTGTTATTATGGAAACACGTTCATGAACATTGCTTCTTAGCCCTAGAGCAGACCGCCCAATAGATTTCTCCGTTTGTTGAAAGCCTTCCCGATATGTGACTTCGTCTTATTCGACGCCTGGGCACTGGACAAGACAGAGCTATTTTTGTATTTCTTTGTCTTACATAGAGATTTTGCAATGAACTACGAGCCCAAGTCTCTTTGGGCTGTTTACACCAAAATGCGTTTTCTCAGATTTATCTGATTTATCGAAACGATTCCATTACACCTGGTCACATAAATGTGTTTTTGCAAAACGGATATTAAACTGATATTCAATTCCCGCGTTATATAGATTTCATGAAGTGCACGTCACCGAAAGCAACAGATGAGCTGCATTTATTGATCATCGGCTTCGGCTATTCAAAATAGCAAAAACAGCAATAAGACAGCAGAGGCAAAAGCTCTGGTATGAGATCATTTCATTTCTTAAGGCTACTTTTAATGAAGATAGTGGAGGTAGAAGGTAACTTAGTGATAATCGTATGATCATTACTTCACTTTCATTTGCGATAGATTCGCGGCACGCTGGTTTGATGAATACACTCAGCTGCTCAGGGTGATCACTAGATCGTCATATATGACTAAAACAACATGAAAAAGCCTGTTTTCAACAACCAGATGCATTTACACTTGTCCAGTTTCAGTACTGGAATACGAGCCAAGACCACATCCTCAAGTGGTTTGAGCTATCGGATCCAATCCGTCTGGATTCAACCTGGTCTTTTCACGATCGAATAAGTTATCCGATCACAGAAAACACATGAAGTGACCAGATGTAGACTAAACAGCCCCTTTGAATCCATCTTCTACTTTTGGGGAAAGTTGACCTAAGTTGCGTCCTCGAGTTGTCTCTGAGATACGGAGAAACGGCGGCGAATACACTGAACTGCAAAGCAGGCACATAGCCAGGCGAGCGTGACCGCGCATGACGTGGCGCCCAGGCTCGGATTCGAGCCCGATCCCTCTATTTATTTCACTGTACAGGATTATAGAGGCAATCGCAGTGATCAGAGAAGGGCTCATTCAGCCCATCGAATTGTTCAGCATGTATGGGTTAGAAAACGGCTATTTTTAACGTAAAATGTTGCGCAATGCACCTTTAAGTCTTTCTGATAGTTTTCTACAGGCTGGTTTTACTACAACAGTAGAATACAATTCTGAAATTATGGTTTATAGTTTTGGTGTGCCAGCCCAAGATTTTAACCGGCCCCATCTGGCCACCCCTATGAAAAATTTCTGGAGGCGCCACTGCCTAAAGTGTCACATTAAATCAGAAAACAGGTGCAGGAGATTACGGCACCTTTCCATTAGGGGGATCTGGCAACACAGAGGCTGCACTCGTGCCCTCATTCACAACGCGACTACTTAAACCCTGTTCACTGCGCTTCTCGCAGCAACATGAATTGCAAATACTCATGAGAGGTGGTTTAAACATGCCTAATTAATCATTAAAAGACATGATTTATTTTGAATGTAATAACGACGGGTCCAAGCTGACCTCACATGTGTGTTAAATAGAAATCCATTGTAATAAAGTTATTCTCATTCTGGGCACAGTATGCAATATAGGCTATTCTCTTCCTGTTTCTCTTCTCTCGTTCTTCTAGTTCTCGCAGTCTCTTTGTCTTTACCTGTAAATCTCCCCTATCCCGAAGTTGAGCTTTGATTGATAGTCTTTGCAAACTGATTATGTAGTTGTCGCCGTTTAAAACTTATAGCGTAAACAGCTGTTTAGTTTTTCCACTTGCATCTTATTATCTCGCTATATGCGTAGGACGTTAGTGCAGTCGGCGGCGCTTCTGTGAAAATAAATCCTACTTTGATCTGTCATCTAAAAGCCATTGCCAGCAACGAGCGGTGTTTGAGTGCTGATGATGAGGTCGATTCTCGTTGCGATATGGTGGGTACCGGCCCTGACTCGGTAAGCGCTACTATTGTGCATGTTTCGTAACAAAATGTTTAGAGAAAATAATAATAAAAATATAGTGGGGCTGTGCTGTGACTGGAGCCTATAGCTTGTTTTCACGTGGCGTCCACGACACTGCCGTTGCCATGGCAGCGAAGATCAGATGGAGGGCAGGAAGTGAATTTCTATATTAGGAGCACTATAACACACTCAAATGTATGTTTTGCGTCGTTTATGGTTGCTCAATAAAATCAAACCACAAAGATTTTTTTATTGTGTGCCAAAAGTTGTTGTTCAATAAGGGGGAAATACAAGAATTGACAGAAAAACACGCAATAAAAATGCCTTGTAAACCTAATTTGCGTCTGCGAAGGAGCCAATGGGAAAATGCCTGTGTGTTTGTACAGTGTGCAGTGATCACTTCGTCAAATGTGAGTTAATACATTATTTATGTGGCTTTTAATTACATTATTCAGGTGTTTAAATACACTTATGTGGCTGTTTGTGTACGTGCCAGTTCTGAACTTTGTAAAGTCAAAGCATGTCTGTAAAGCCCTCGTCGGCAAAGGATTAGTATTATCTAGTGACCTGTAGTAATTTGTAATAATTGCGGAGTTTGTCTGTTATCTAATCCTGTGCGATCGGCCATGTCTGTAATTTGTAAAGTAATAATTCCCCCGCAAATTACCTACTATATTTTCGCCGAACACCGAGGCCTCCTGTGATAATATTAGTCCAGTGCGAATCGACATCTACTGATTTGGCCGACAGTCATATATCATTTTTTCAAGGTTTTTGTTTCATCTGCGGCCTTTTTATCCATCTTTCACGGATAATAGAGGCTGAGTTAAATATTTAATAGTATTTTGGGTGCCGGGTCATATCGCTAGTACAACTAACTCATACAATTTGCAGAAAGAGAAAGCTGAAAACCATAAGAGCAAAAACGAAAAAGAACGATTGAGATCACAGGCTTCGCTTATCCCGTGCAAATGCGCTAGCACAACACACAGATGTGGGTGGGTAATTTCAAATTCACATGTGGTCCCCAGGTAATACTAATCCCGGTGCGAATAGGGCTTTAGTTGCTGAGTATCTACAGCCTGGATGGCAGGCAAATCTCTCAATTCAGTTGAAAATCGGGTCCTCTTCATAACGTAAGGATACACGTCCAACATATGTTTCGATTTTCTGTTTATATATTTCTCTTGTAATAGCGTCTAAAGTAGTACAGTACGGATTTTCCTCCATCTCGTCCATTGCGCGCCTCTACTCCTTGCCCTCCACCTGCAGTCCGCGTGAAATACAATCACGTGACTGCAAACCACCTGTAGGGAAATCATTCAACCCAGTGCCGTGACAACACCGGTGTTTCGGAAAATTTGGTTCCCCTGTTTCCCCAGCCACAGTACGCAATATCAGGACAAGATTCAACTGTACGTCATTATTCTCGCAAGAGGTCGTGTTTTTGCTACTCTCCATCACAGTAATGTACATTTTACGTAGTTTTTCTAGATAATTTGCATTTACATACAGGTTTTAAATCATAGAATGTATATTTTCAGACTTTTATGGCTCAATCAGATTTAGACTAACATTACATCGTAGGCCTACTTACTCAATTCTAGTTAACTTATACGTTATTTTTTATTATTAATTATTACTGGGTGTGTGTCGTTTTGCTTAGACATAAATAAACTATATTGCACTGCACAAATCTGTAATATGTTGTTCCTATCATTTACGATACTTTTGATCATATCGTCTACTGCAGAAAAATGGTTCTGAAACTAGGCTACATTTTCAGTATTCATAACACACTGAAGTGATCCTGGTGATGTATTTAAGTGTCATATACATGTGTAAACACTGTCATCTGTCGATCAAGTCTCCTCGCCACTGAGAACACGGGGGGAACCGTTTTTACCCTGCTGGCCCAGAAAAGTGGTTCTCCCTCCTGTAATTTTACATTTTCAGTATTCATAACACACTGAAGTGATGCTGGTGATGTATTTAGGTTCATGTACATGTGTAAACACTGTCATCTGAGAATGTGATCAATCTCCTCCACTGAGAACACGGGGAAACCGTTTTACCTGCTGGCCCAGAAAAAGTGGTTCTCCCTCCTGCTAATTTTACACTTTTCAATAGTGTTCATAACACACTGAAGTGATGCTGGTGATGTATTTAAGTGTCATATACATGTGTAAACACTGTCATCTGTCGATCAGGTCTCCTCCACTGAGACACGGGGGGAACCGTTTTACCTGCTGGTCCAGAAAAAGTGGTTCCCCCTCCTGTAATTTTACACTTTCAATATTCATAACACACTGAAGTGATGCTGTGAATGTATTTATGTGTCATATACATGTGTAAACACTGTTATCTGTCGATCAGTCTCCTCCACTTGTCACGGTAAATGATGGCAAGGAAGCAATATGCAAGTAACTCAATTTATTATAATAATTGTCCAGAACAAAGATAGACGCAGGGTAGGCAGCCAGGGAGCGTCGATGGCCAACAGAGTGATGATGATGGTGAGATGACGGAGAATGATGACTTGAGTAATCCAGAACCGGAGGCGAAACACACGAACCAGAAACAGGAACAGAGAATCAAGGCATAAGGACGGACGTCAACCAGAACTCAGGAACACACAGACAGAACACCAAACAACGATCTGACAAAGAGAAGACAAAACCGTGAGCATAAATAGGCAAGCGAATGAAGGGAGGGTGTGCTCTGGCCGCCCCCAGCATCTCTTACCTGTCGATGGTAATGAGTCAATAAGAGATGATCCAGAATGTCTCTAGCAGGTACCCAACTTCTCTCCTCCAACCGTAACCTTCCCAGTCCACCAAGTACTGGAATGCCGCGTCCCTCCGTCTCGAGTCCAGAATACGATTGACCGAATCGGATGGTTCCCCATCTACGAGCTCGCGGCGGTGGGGAACCGGGACTGGCGGATTAATGCGAGATGAACACGGGCTTGACTTTGGATACATGGAACGCACGGGATGAATTCTCTTGTACGCCAGAGGAAGTTTAGGCGGACTGCCACCGGACTAACGACTCTGGTGACAGCAAACGGGCCAATAAATTTGGGAGCAAGTTTCATTCGAGAGACGGATCGAAGAGGAATGTTCTTTGGTTGAAAGCCACACTTTGGACCGACGACGTATACGGGAGGCCTCCGCCGGTGGCGATCGGCTTTGGCCTTGGTGCGTGCTCCCACTTGGGAGTAGAGTCTCGCGGGCTCAGTCCAAGTGTGATGGCACCTCTGGACGGAAGGCGTGGCGGAGGGGACCGCGACTTCGGACTCCAGACTAGGAAAAATCATGGTGAACCTACACTACACTCAAACGAGATAGGCCGTAGATGACACTGGTAACGTATTGTGGGCGTACTCCTACCATTGAGAGTTGCTGACTCCATGAGGAAGGATTTGGAAACCAAACATCGCAACGCTTCTTTCCAAATCTTGGTTGGCTCTCTCAGTTTGACCATTGCTCTGGGGATGAAACCCTGAGGACAGACTGACAGTCGCCCCCAGCAATTTACAAAACTCTCGCCAAAGTTTGGACACAAATTGGGGTCCTGTGTTGGAAACCACGTCTCGGGAGGCCATGTAAGCCGAAAGACGTGGTCTACGACGTCTACGCCTGTCTCCTTGGCTGAGGGTAATTTGGGCAAGGGAATAAAATGGGCGCGCCTTCGAGAACCGGTCCACCACGGTCAGAAGCTACCGTGTGCCCCTGGGAGGGTGGGAGGGCGGTAATGAAATCTAGCGCAACGTGGACCAGGGTCCAGGGACTGGCAGCTGTTGAAGTACCCCTCTGGGGGCCGATTGGAAGTTTACCCAGTGGCACAAACTGAGCAAGCCAAAACAAAACTGTGAACGTCACGAGCCATAAGTGGCCACCAGAATCGTTGCTTGACTAAAAACTTCAGTACGACTGAGTCTCCTGATGACAAGCCACACTGGAGCAATGCCCCCACGGCAGACACGTCGGACCGTAATTTCTCCGGCACGATGGCAACGGTCGGTGGACAGCCCGGGCAGAGGCGCTACCCCTTCTAAGGCCGTCCTGACCTTCGACTCGAGCTCCCATGTGAGTGTGAGACAAATAGGTCTCGGGTAGAATGCACTCAGAGGAGTGAGACGGGCGTTCGGAACGGTCAAAAATGCGATAAAGAATCAGGTTTTATTTTTGGAACCCGGGCAAGAGACGAGAGAGAAAATCCAAACGACCGAAAAAAAGTGCCCACCTAGCCTGCCTGGAGTTCAATCTTTTGGCAGTTTGAATATATTCCAGATTCTTGTGGTCAGTCCAGACAATAAAAGGTACCCCGACCCTTCCAACCAGTGACACCATTCCTCCAATGCTAGCTTGACTGCCAGCAACTCTCTGTTACCAATGTCATAGTTACGTTCAGCAGGAGATAAACGATGAGAAAAACGTGCACGGGTGCATCCTATGCGTCTAAGGAGAACGCTGGGAAACACTGCGCCTGCCCCCACCTCTGACGCATTCGACTCTCACCACGAACTGCCGTGAGGAATCAGGGGAAACAAGGATTGGGGCTGAAACGGCCTTCAAGCTTCGGCAAACGCAGTCTGGGCTGCAGTCTGCAGTGAACGAGCTCGGGGGGAGGTCAAGGCGGTCAGAGGCGCGGCTAGTTGGCTGAAATTGCGGAATGAAACGGCTGTGAAAAGTTAGCGGAACCCCAGAAACCTCTGTAGGGCCTCATGGGAATCTGGATTTGGCCACTCCACCACAGCCTTAACCTTCTCAGGATCCATGCATACTCCCTCAGACGAGACGATGTACCCTAGAAAAGGGACAGACTGTGCATGAAAAGCGCATTTCTCCGCCTTAACAAAAAGCCCATTCTCTAGCAGTCTCTGAAGCACTCGTACTGGCGTGCTGCACATGTTCCTGGAGAGAAGAAGAAAATATCAATATGTCATCCAGGTAAACATATATGAACTGATCGACCATATCTCGCAGCACGTCATTGACCAGTGCCTGGAAAACCGCTCGGGGAGTTGGACAGCCCGAAAGGCATAACCAAATATTCAAAGTGCCCCCTGGGGGTGTTAAAAGCGGTTTTCCGTTCATCACCCCTCCTGATGCGGACCAAATGACTAAGTCATTTCGTAAGTCCAATTTTGTGAAGACCGACGCTCCCTGCAACCTCTCGAAGGCTGAAGACATCACGGTAATGGATAGGTATTCTTTACCCGTGATGTTGTTCAGACCCCGGTAATCAATCACAAGGTCGCAGAGATGATCCTTCTTCCCCACAAAAAGAACCCCGCCCCGCTGGAGGAGGAGGGGCGGATGAATCCGAGCTGCTGGAGATCAGGAATATATTTCTCCCATAGCACCCCTTTTCTGGAACAGAAAGTGAATATAACTTGCCTTTGAGCGGAGACTTACCTGGCCAGTAGATCTACTAGCACAGTCAGTCAGAGACGAATGCGGAGGAAGAGAAGCAGCACGAGACTTACTGAACACTTCCTTCAGGTCTCAGGTACTCTGCGGGCACGTTTGACAAGTCCACTGTCTCCTCCTGCAACATAGGAACAAAAACAGACGACAGGCAGACACAAGACAAGACTCATGGTGACATGTGACTGCTCCATGACACGACAGTGCACTGCTGCCAGTCTATCACGGGGGTTGTGTTGAAGGACAAGGGTGTCACAGAGAAACGATAGGTGCCAGAGGTGAGTCCATGATGTAAAATGACAGTCTTTCCGTGTGATTTCCAGAAGTGATGAGAGTGATGGTTTCAGTGGTGAATTCAATAGTAGGGAGATCCTGACCGTTGAGTGCATTAACTGGAATCTTGTGTGTGAGCGGCTTGATGGGAACATGACACTTGAGTGCAAACGAATAATCCATAAAATTACCTTTGGCTCCGTGTCCAACAGTGCACGACAGTCCTGGGTGTGTGTTGCCATAGTCTTACCGGGAGGAGCGTAGATGTTGATGAGGTCTTCTCGGCGGAGATCCCAGCCGATAGTAGCCTCATAGTTACTCTCGGGCTTGGCCTTTTACCGGACAACTGTAAGCATGATGACCAGTCCCTCCACAGTAAAGGCATAGTCCTTGGGATCTCCGCCTTCCTTCTCCTCCCGGGAAAGCCGAGCTCGCCCTACCTGCATGGGCTCATGATCGTAAGTGGCGCTGACCGCATCCGCTCCGCTGACCCGCTGACTCTCAGCACCACTGGCCAGCCGGCTGGGCAGACCTCTTCTTTCAGCTCTGGTCACACAAGCGTCCACTTTTAAAGCCAGATCAATAAGTCCATTGAGAGATGTGGGTAAATCCAGTGTGTAAATCTCTCTCTGGATGCGGTCAGCCAGCCCATGCAGGAACATGTCCCACTGCGCCTCTTTGTTCCAGTGACACTCAGCCGCTAATGTCCTGAATTCAATGGAGAAAGTCGGATACGGACCTGTCTCCTTGACCAGATCAGCAGGAGTTCTAGCCGCCTCTCTCCCAGCCACCGCCCGATATAGAAACTCGCTTCATCTCAGCGGCGAGTGTCTGGAACGAAGCACAGCATGGGTCTTGGTTTTCCCACACCGCCGTCCCCATCAGCGCGCCTCCCAGAGTACAAGCGTCAGAACAAAGCAGCTACTTTAGACTGTTCAGTACTGAAGGTTCTGGGTTGAAGTGCAAAGTGCATGGAGCACCACGAGTGCGGAGGAGCGCTCTGCAGAAACTGGGCTCACCTGAGTATAATTTGGGCGCAGGTGGTCGGGGCTCCATCTGGGAAGAGGATCGCTGCGTGGTGTGAGGGGAACCGCGGGCGTGGGGGGCGCAGTGGGAACACGGCAGAAGTTGGAGCTGCTGCGGTGAGCTGCGGACACCTGCGCTACAAGAGCTTGAACAGCTCTCCCTGTGTCGTCAATGTTTCTCTTTGCAGGAATCCATCCTCTGTATGCTGCTGTCAACGAACTTTGAAGAGACAGCTGGCGATTCGCCTGCTGCTTCCATATTGACGGTCAGATTGATGTCTGTCACAGGCAAATGATGGCAAGGAAGCAATATGCAAGTAACTGATTTATTATAATAATTGTCCAGAACAAAGATAGACACAGGGTGCAGCGCAGGGACGTCGATGGCCAACAGAGTGATGATGATGGTGAGATGACGGAGAATGATGACTTGAGTACATCCAGACACCGGGAGACGAAGACGAAACCAGGAACAGGAACGAGAATCAAGGCATAAGGACGGACGTCAACCGGAACTCAGGAACACACAACAAGAACACCAAACAACGCATCTGACAAAGAGAAGACAAAACCGTGAGTATAAATAGGCAAGCGAATGGGCTACAGCTGGTGACAGAAAGTGAAACCAGCCGGCGCCACTGATCAGCGCTGATGGGCTGACCACGGCCCTCTACTCACACACCCACACACGTATAACAACAAAGACGCAGAGACATGAAGAAACACAAATGAATTTGTGAACCGTGACACCACTGAGAACACGGGGGAAACCGTTTTACCTGCTGGCCCAGAAAAGTGGTTCCCCCTCCTGTAATTTTACACTTTCGATATTGATAACACACTGAAGTGATGCTGGTGATGTTTTAAGTGTCATATACATGTGTTAAACACTGTCATCTGTCGATCAGTCTCCTCCACTGAGGACCCGGGGAAACACGTTTTACCTGCTGGCCCCGAAAAAGTGGTTCCCCCTCATGTGATTTTACACTTTCAATATTCATAACACACTGAAGTGATGCTGGTGATGCATTTAAGTGTCATATACATGTGTGAACACTGTCATCTGTCGATCAGCTCCTCCACTGAGACACGGGGGGAACCGTACCTGCTCAGCCCAGAAAAGTGGTTCCCCCTCCTGTGTAATTTTATACTTTCAATATTCATAACACACTGAAGTGATGCTGGTGATGCATTTAAGTGTCATATACATGTGTAAACACTGTCATCTGTCGATCAGTCTCCTCCACTGAGAGCACCGGGGGAACCGTTTTACCTGCTGGCCCAGAAGTGGTTCCCCTCTGTAATTTTACACTTTCAATATTCATAACACACTGAAGTGATGCTGGTGATGTATTTAAGTGTCATATACATGTGTAAACACTGTCATCTGTCGATCAGTCTCCTCCACTGAGTGGATCTCACCATTTTTAAAATGCCGCCAGATTTATTTATACCCATCTGCCACCCATACTCGCACAGCCTCAGCATGACTTTATTTACACAAGCCGCACTTTTATTGATTCTCATTATCAGCTTATTACAAATAATTAACATATGATTTATAATGTCTCATGAGTCATGGTATGCACAGTACACGCATGCGCTACTGATTTTCGGTTTAAATAATTATAATAATAATAAGAAAAGATTTTTTCTTCAGAATTAGATTTTGAATGAGGAATCATCTATGAGGTAAGTTTTGCTGTGTGTTTTTTTATTGGTGTTGTATTTAGCATATTAAATCATATGATGCATTTTTTGTCATGATTAATTACATTACTGCCATTATTTTGGTAAATTAATGTTATAGTGCCTACTACTAACTATTCCGATTGTGTAGCTTAGCTAATTTGAATAGTTATACGTTACAGAACTTCGAAACGCTTTAAGTAAGATTACATTTAGACTTTTTTATTTTCAGAATGGATCCTACACAATACAAGGAGATTTTAAACTACAAAAGTAGCGGAGAATACCCAGAGAAATTACAGAAAACAGAAAAGTATGTAATTTGGCGACGCGCTCATCACTATGATGTCCAGGGTAAGACACTGTAACTTAGTTATTTATATTTTGTATGTATCCGACAATATTTGGCATCGCTATTATTATAAAAACATAAATGTTAGCGCTGCAGGTGTCCAGTTTTCACAACAGCCAGAGGCGTCATTGCATTCAAACCTGCCTGTGCCAGAGTCAGACGCGCTCAGCGCTCATTAACTCTGCAACTCATGTTGTTTGCAAACATAGTCTCAGAAATCTCATGTTTCTGACTGACATTTTAATACAGATACTGATAAGCACTTTTATGTTTGTGGAGGTGACTAAAAAAACTTGAAAACTTCTTCAAAAGTCATGTAACACATACATTTAAATAATGTGGTTGAAGAACACATGCGATTAAAAGACAATTTGTTAATATTACCCTCAGGTGCTCTTCAGTCACTTCAGACCGAAAATAATTCACATGTAATTTTGGTAACGCTTCCTTTTACAGTACAGTACTTACAGTGTTCTTACCTAGAAAGTACTGGCTAATATAAGGTAAGTACATGGAAAAGGGGTAGGTTTAGGGGTAGGTTCAGGGTTAGTACTAGATATTACCCAGTAATTGTAGTTACTAAAATAAGTACATAGTATTTACATGGGTAACTGGACTGTAAAAGGAAGCGTTTCCGTAATTTTCACATCATATTTTCACATTTCAGTAGGACTTATTACACATGCTACTCAAAACACACATGCACACACACAAGCACACTAAAACACACAAACTATATTGAGACAAACATTTCTTTTCACATGAGAAACATGATCTTACCTGCACTGCATAATATCCATTCAACACACACAAACAGGCGCACACATCTTTGTTTTTTATACTGTACAAACTGTATATTCTATCCCCTTACCCTGCCCCTATCCCTAAACCTACCCTTCACAGGAAACATTCTGCATGTTTACATTTTCAAAAAAACATTACTTAGTATGATTTATATGCTGTTTTCCTCATGGGGACTGCTGGCTGGACCCCACAATGTAGGTGATGTCCAGGTTTTACTATACTTGTGGGGACATTTGGTCCACACAATGTAATATAAACAAACACACACACACAGAACACACACACACACACACACACACATACAGTCCTTGCTCCCATATCAAAACAATAATCTGATATGATCACAATATTACAGTGAAAACTAGAGTAAAGTTTTACAGTTATTTTATTTGGGGGTTAGTTTGAGGTAAGTTTTTGAAACACAAATAATTCTGTTGCCCCCCATGATTGCCATCCATGATTTATTTATTTATTTTTTGTATAGATGGAGAACTGTTTTATATCCGCCATAAGGGCACAGAAAAAGAACTGAAAGTGAAGGTGGTCAGGGGTGCTGCAGAAGCAGACAGCATTTTCAAAGAATTCCATGCCAGTGAGGCAGGTGGGCATAGTGGCAAGGAAAAGACAATACATGCCATTTCTAGCCGATATTATTGGCCTGGGATGTCAGTTGATATCAAAAACTGGGTGAGTTTTACTGACATTTTGTTACATTGTATAAACAGTGCCAGTTCCTATAAAAAAGTATGAAATAAAAACTGAATAATTTTATTTATTCCTCTCTTCAGATTAAACTGTGTTCTGCGTGCCAGGCGAATAGACCAATCAAACTCCAGGAAGAATACAATCCAATAATTGTGTGTCTTCTTCTTCTTCTTCTACAAATGTTGTCCAAAAATACATTGCCTGCTTTGTTTGTGTACTGTAGATGACTGAACCATGGGAGTTGGTAGGCATGGACTTAATTGGCAAGTTATCAATGACTTCGAAGTGGGAATCAGTACATTTGTGTACTGATAGATTATTTTACAAAGTGGGTGGAGGCTTATCCACTTGCCTCCAAAACAGCCGAGGAGGTTACAACGTGTGTTGAAAACGTTTTATCGTTTCGGGCGCCGAAAAGAATCCTCACAGACCAAGGCAGGGAGTTTGTGAATCAGGTTTGTATTTGCATTTGCTCAACTGTTTACTTTATTATTAATATTGTTATGTATTTTTTTATTATACCTATACATTTATTTTCTCCAGATCAACAAAGAAGTTTGTTCTTTGTTTGGGATATAACGCAGTCTTTGTTTCACCGGTACCATCCACAAACCAATGGGTTAGTGGAACGAATGAATGGCACAATACAGAGGTAAGATTAGTAATTGTAAATGTTTAAATTCATTTGTCCATCTCTTAGGTATCATTGACTTTTCATTTATGAGCCATACAAACTTGATGTATGAAATATAGGGGCTTTCTTTTATTACATTTTTAGAATTTAAAAGAAATATAAGACTGATAAGTGTAATTTTGTAATTAAATTGTAGTCCTTGAAAATCCAAAATACTGCTTGAAAACGCTGGAATTTTAATTTATGGTATCTGTATGAACCCTGCAAATAATACCTAAAATGGTGGCCTTTGGGGCCTGAACATAAAGAAAAGGCAAAAAAATATTTAGAGAAAGGGATGGATGACTGAAGGATGACTGAAGGTGCACAATACACACCTATTTGTTAAAAGAGTATTTACTTTTAAAAGAACGTTTGCTGATAATTTACTCACTCACTTACCCATGTCTTTCTTTCTTCAGTCGAAAAGAAATTAAGGTTTTTGATGAAAACATTACAGGATTTTCTCCATATTTTGATGTGAATTGTTGCATTTATTGAAAAAATATATATATATTTATAAATAAAAATATATATATTAATTCTAATGGAAATAATAGCTCTTAAAAATTATATGATTAATGCAAAGTATCATAAAAAAACCTCTAAATAATAATCAGAATATATCATAGAACAAAAATATATTTGAATGGTTATACTGGGAAAAAGTACAGTTAAATTTTAAGGCTTTGTCCGCTTTTGACCGAGAGGAAGCTAAGTGTAACCCATTTGCCCAGAGGGTTAAAAGTGAACTACTCATTTAAGTGGACCTGATAACATGGACAATGAGTGTTCGTACATTGGTAGACATGAGTGCGGTTCATATATTTAATAAAGCAGTGTTTTTCTTCAGTTACACTCATCCTGCCCAAACGTATAAGCAGTAGCCATTTGGCATTAAAGTAGTTTATTTTTTTTTTTTTTCAGCGCGCTTGGATGTGTCAGGACAAACCGCACACATGGGACAAATACCTTGATGCTGTGCTCTTTAACATCAGGTCCAAAAAACAACTGACCACACAGTATTCACCCTTTTATCTGATGTTTGGAAGAGAGGCACGCTACTTCTCACAAGTTCCTGAATCTTTTAGTGTGAGTTAATTCACTGCATATCTATATCTTGTTTCAATTCTCTCTTTTAAATATCTACTTTAATAAATAATTGCCTATTATTGTCTAGGTAACTGAAAAAGTGGAAAATGTGCTCCAGGAAGAGCTAATCAAGCCCGCTATACAGATGCAAGACAAAGTGTATGAGGCAGTGAATAAAAATATGCAAGCCTCCAGGGAAAAAATAAAAGCAAAAAAAAAAAGCTTCAAGGGCTGTAGTTCACACCTTTGTTCTTGGTGAAAAGATGCTCAGAAGGAACATCCGAAGTCAGCAGCGGAAAGGGGGGAAGTTGGAGAGAGATTTTCTGGGGCCCTTCATGATTGCTTCCTTACAAGGCAAAAATGCAGACTTAATTAGTGATGATGGAGTGAAATTCAAAAAAATAAATCTAGATCACTTGGTCCCATTTGTGGAGGAAGTAGCTCGAGTTCCCCACAGACTCAGAAGGTCTGACACAGTGAACCCAGCGGCTCCAGTACCAGGAACAGGGCCCTGGTCAAGCCCAGCGCCTCCGGTCCCAGGTACAGGCTCCAGGTCCAAAGCCCAGCGCCTCCGGTCCCAGGTGCAGGGCCCTCAGTCCAAAGCCCAGCGCCTGCCGGTCCCCAGGTAGCCCAGGGCCTCGTCAGGTCCAAAGCCCAGCGCCTCCGGTCCCAGGTACCAGGGCTCCAGGTCCAAAGCCCAGCGCCTCCGGTCCCAGGTACCAGGGCCCTCAGTCCAAAGCCCAGCGCCTCCGGTCCCAGGTACAGGGCCCTCAGTCCAAAGCCCAGCGCCTCCGGTCCCAGGTACAGGGCCCTCAGTCCAAAGCCCAGCGCCTCCGTCCCAGGTACAGGGCCCTCGGTCAAAGCCCAGCGCCTCCGGTCCCAGGTACAGGGCCCTCAGGTCCAAAGCCCAGCGCCTCCGGTCCCAGGTACAGGGCCCTCAGGTCCAAAGCCCAGCGCCTCCGTCCCCGTACAGGCCCAGGTCCAAAGCCCAGCACCTCCGTCCCAGGAACATGGCCTCAGGTCCAAAGCCCAGCGCCTCCGGTCCCAGGTACAGGGCCCCAGGTCCAAAGCCCAGCACCTCCGGTCCCAGGAACATGGCCTCAGGTCCAAAGCCCAGCGCCTCCGGTCCCAGGTACAGGGCTCCAGGTCCAAAGCCCAGCGCCTCCGGTCCCAGGTACAGGGCCCTCAGTCCAAAGCCCAGCGCCTCCGGTCCCAGGTACAGGGCTCCAGGTCCAAAGCCCAGCACCTCCGGTCCCAGGAACATGGCCCCAGGTCCAAAGCCCAGCGCCTCCGGTCCCAGGTACAGGGCCCTCAGTCATTCAGTAATTCCAGTAATTCCAAAGGCTCACCTGACCAGGGAAACAGGGATGGTTGGTAACTGGCTATGCACTGGAACTGTGTGAGACCGGTTATTCTGTGAGAGCCATATACTGGTGCTGATGGCATGGTTGAACCATGACAATTATATCATAATATGTATTACAATTATATATTTTTTTTTTTCAGTTCTGAACCAAGATAATTTATTGTTATTAATGTAATTTATTCCTTACATAATTTTCGCAGTCATCAATGCAATTTGGTCTGGCAAAAATGTTTGTATCCTGGCCCATACAAAATTTTTGCCAAGGACATATTAAACCTTGCACCTGGGAGGAAAGTGGAATACTAATATATATAAAACATTTACACACACACACACACACACACACACGCATATATATATATATATATATATATATATATATATATATATATATATATATATATACAATATATAAATTCAATTTTACCAGTGTAACACCAATATGTTTGTTTCTCTGAAGGTTATTAATGCACACATTTTTATGCTGGTGAGGAAGCATAATGAGGAGAACGAGGACCAGGCATTCATGATCGACTCCTACGCTATGACCAAAATATGGGAAGGGTCATATAACACCTTAAGCAGGGTAACTTTATCGGACTGTGACTTTGAATTTTACAAAATATTTTACAAAACAATGTCCTTATCTGATTTAACAATCTTTTCCAGTGATGATTCATTTTCTTCATTGGTTCTTTTCTGTATTGTTAAATTCATTTGATTTAATATTTCTAATCAGTTATTATTATTATTATTGTTATTTTAGTGTGATCCATGCCAGTATAAAGTTCTTCTGGGTGTGATAAATGAGCACAATCACTGGACTATTGCTGTGAGTATCCATGAATACACCTCACAATGAAGTACATAGAAAGTTGCAATTAAATCTGATTAAACTTGTATCAAATGTAAGTCTTGCAAATATGTGTAACATTTAATGTCCGATGATGATGTAGATAAACAAGGTACTAAATAACAAAGCAGTTTAGTCATTAAAGCAAAACAGATAATCCAACGGTAGCAAACAGAGACTAGCCTACTTTTTTCAATCATTTGTGAAATAAAAGCAACAGTTTTGAAAATTATTTTCAATATGTAGCAACTAATATACAGGTTGTGATTTGTTTAATTTTCAGGCCATTTATCCATCCCAAAAGAGAACAATTTTTTGGATCCTATGGGAGAGTCGACAAGCAAACTAAACAAGTGCCTGGAAACCACTAGGTAACAAATGCAAAGAATATTTAGTATCTTTCTTATAGGTACAATGGAACTGTTACATGAATTTATCAATTGTCTTTGTAGAGCCTTTATGAGGAGTAAAGGCTGCAAAGTGTCACGGTGGACGTGTGACACAGTTCATCACCCTGTGCAACGTGACGGCACATCTTGTGGTGTTTTCGTATGTAAGGTAGGCATAAAGTGTGTTTAGTTATGTTTATTTGAAATACTGTTTTTTAGTTTGCAGAAAAAATCCTGACAGGCCAGTCAATAATCTTCGCGAACACTGAAAAAGCAGTAAGCCTTTCAAGAAAAAACTTGGCAGTGAAGCTTATGCAGGAATCAGGTAAATGCTGGTAAAGGGGGGATTCAATTAACAAAATGCAACATGTTTCCAACGAGTATTTAAAGAGTGCAGTACATATTGACAAGTACAAATATTCTTGTTCTTTATGTTTAAGCACATTCTGTTTTTAATATTATTATGATTTAATTAAAGACATGGTCAACTAATGGAGAAACCAATGTAATTGTGGTGTTTTGGTATATTAAAACAGGCACAAATCAGAATAAATTCCAAAAGTCTTTTTAGTAAGAATAGGAGAAATATGCAGGTGACAAATCAATGGAACAACTGCACAAAGAAACAAAGGTAAATTCACAGGTAAGTTAAATTCACAGGTAAATTAACTAGAACAGTAACTGGTATGCTATTCAATTAAAAACCAAGGAACACAGACAAAACTAGACATAAACAGTTAATGCTATTATAATGAGTAAGTATATTTGAAGAGTTCAGATGCAAAAGCCTCTAAATGCCATTTGAAATTTTCTTCTAAAATGACCATTTTTATCAAGCTTGTATATTTAAGTTCAGTAATTTCACTTAAATGGCAATGAAGATTACCTATTAATTGTCATTTAAGTGAAATTACTGAACTTAAATATACAAGCTTGATAAAAATGGTCATTTTAGAAGAAAAATTCAAATGGCACTTAGAGGCTTTTGCATCTGAACTCTTAATTTTTTAATATATTGTTAGCATTGTGATACTTAAATTTGCTCATTCTTTTCTGCTTCCTACATGTCAACATTGAGAATTGACTGTTCAACTGCTAGCTTATATATCACCCCTTGACATGTGCCACTGTAGCAAGATAATGTTATTCACTTCACCTGTCAGTGTTTTTAATTCTATGGCTGATTGATTTATGATTAATACAGTGTTTTAATGGTATTGACACTCTGTACACTTTTGTAGAAGATTTGAGTGATCGCTGTAGGTTCTGTGGAGAAGTCAATCCAAGTGACCCAGTCTTGTCACTTGCTTGGGTAATGGGACTTTTTTTAAAAATAAGGTTTTAGCTTATTTATATTTAGAATAGTTGTAACAGATTAATATAATCTAATGTTGAAATAAAATTGTTTTGTGACATTTTATGTCATTTATGATCATTCAGATTGCCTGTGATGGATGTGACAGGTGGTACCACCAGTCATGTGTTGGCAACCCACAAGCAGAGGCAGATTATTTTTGCACAGCTTGCACTACATAGACGAAGGTAAGTTATAGACCAAGATTTATCCGTATAGGCTTGTTTCCTCCACATGCTCTCTGACACAACTGTAAACTATTATTTATCGCAGTGTTCATCCATTGCATTTGCGCTCATGAAAATTACTCCTGTTGATTCTTTGCTATGATCTCTCTGCTATTCAAGTCTCTGTTTTTCACCTCTTTGTCAGTTTATTGTTTGACCGTTGCATGCGTGCTATTTCTAGACACTCTACTTTGTGATTTACCCACTTTGTCCAATCTAGCCTAGTCCTGTCCTTACCTGTCTTGTGTGTCCAGCATGACCTCTGCTCAGTGAAGCTGCCTGCAAGACTGCTTCTCTGTGCTGCTGAGTCTGCACTCATTTGTACCTATGTTTCTCCTCTCTGCATATCTCTTACACTCCACCTAGTTGCTGTCAGACCATTTTTGAGTTTCATTCTCTTGTTCTGCGTCTGCCAAGTTGGTCGGTGAATGGCAGACTGCCTTATGTCACTGAACAGTAAATTTCAGTAATCAACTTTCGCTTTTTGGTCCTTTCTCCACATTGCTACATTGTGAGTTTTCGAAACTGTGTATGTTGTAAGTATGTACGTTTTGTGTTTTTGTTGAATAAAAAATGTTTATAGTTTAACAGATTCAGTGTAGTGTCATACATCCCCTATTATACACTTAAATGCATCACCAGCATCACTTCAGTGTGTTATGAATACTGAAAATGTAAAATTACAGGAGGGGGAACCACTTTTTCTGGGCCAGCAGGTAAAACGGTTCCCCCGTGTTCTCAGTGGAGGAGACTGATCAACAGATGACAGTGTTTACACATGTATATGACACTTAAATACATCACCAGCATCACTTCAGTGTGTTATGAATATTGAAAGTGTAAAATTACAGGAGGGGGAACCACTTTTTCTGGGCCAGCAGGTAAAACGGTTCCCCCCGTGTTCTCAGTGGAGGAGACTGATCGACAGATGACAGTGTTTACACATGTATATGACACTTAAATACATCACCAGCATCACTTCAGTGTGTTATGAATATTGAAAGTGTAAAATTACAGGAGGGGGAACCACTTTTTCTGGGCCAGCAGGTAAAACGGTTCCCCCCGTGTTCTCAGTGGAGGAGACTGATCGACAGATGACAGTGTTTACACATGTATATGACACTTAAATATATCACCAGCATCACTTCAGTGTGTTATGAATATTGAAAGTGTAAAATTACAGGAGGGGGAACCACTTTTTCTGGACCAGCAGGTAAAACGGTTCCCCCCGTGTTCTCAGTGGAGGAGACTGATTGACAGATGACAGTGTTTACACATGTATATGACACTTAAATACATCACCAGCATCACTTCAGTGTGTTATGAATATTGAAAATGTCAAATTACAGGAGGGGGAACCACTTTTCTGGGCCAGCAGGTAAAGCGGTTTCCCCGTGTTCTCAGTGGAGGAGACTGATCGAACAGATGACAGTGGGTGCGTTCCATTCGACCGTAAGTGGACTGCGAAGTGGACTTTTTCGCCATCTTAAGTGAGATTCCAATTCAAAGGGAACGAACATGTTCAGTTCGAAGGGCACTGCAAACAGCATAGGGAATATCTAGATCTCTTCATAGGAAGTTAGTGAAGTCCACTTCAACTGATATACCGTGTTCAGGGAGTAGGGAGCAGTGAACACTTGTGTAGGGACCCTGTCGAAATGGAACGCACCCAGTGTTTACACATGTATATGACACTTAAATACATCACCAGCATCACATCAGTGTGTTATGAATACTGAAAATGTAGCCTAATTTACAGAACCACTTTTTCAGTAGACGAATATCATAAAATATCGTAAATGATAATAACAACACAGATTACAGATTTGTGCAGTGCAATATAGTTTATTTATGTCTACAGCAAAACGACACACACGCAGTAATAATTAATAATAAAAAAATAACGTATAAGTTAACTAGAATTAGCAAGTAGGCCTACAATGTAAAGTTGGTCTAAAATGACCATTTTTATCAAGCTTGTATATTTAAGTTCAGTAATTTCACTTAAATGGCAATGAAGATTACCTATTAATTGTCATTTAAGTGAAATTACTGAACTTAAATATACAAGCTTGATAAAAATGGTCATTTTAGAAGAAAAATTCAAATGGCACTTAGAGGCTTTTGCATCTGAACCTCTTCATTTTTTAATATATTGTTAGCATTGTGATACTTAAATTTGCTCATTCTTTTCTGCTTCCTACATGTCAACATTGAGAATTGACTGTTCAACTGCTAGCTTATATATCACCCCCTTGACATGTGCCACTGTAGCAAGATAATGTTATTCACTTCACCTGTCAGTGTTTTTAATTCTATGGCTGATTGATTTATGATTAATACAGTGTTTTAATGGTATTGACACTCTGTACACTTTTGTAGAAGATTTGAGTGATCGCTGTAGGTTCTGTGGAGAAGTCAATCAATCAAAGTCAATTAATATTTGATGTAGAAAAGTGTATTGTCAATGGCCGTATTATTAACCTTCAACTATGTTATGTACATTGTCATAGCTAAAACGTTTTATTTATTATAATGAAATTTTGTGCTGAATTCTTACATTAACCTGCTAAAAAAATGACATGTGGTTAGCTAGGCTAGGTCCACCATTATGGGGAAGAAATATGGAAATTGTCAACTAAGTTATGGTCAACTAAGTTACGGTCAACTATCTTTCAACTAAGTTACATCAGTGCTAAAACAAAAAAGAAAATAAACTAAAAAGATAGAATAGCATTTCAAAAGAGCATGTCTCAGAATCCATGTATTCTCTGTGGAATTATATGCACTTCTGTACTGTTTAATAATTCTACATTTAAAATAAAAGAGGTTTTTACTGAAAGCAACTTTGATAATTAAATTCTGTCTCATGAATAAAATGTTGTCCATGGTTAACCACATTGCCAGTCAACTAGGTTACTTGTGTCATCCGTGTATTTTCATTGTCTCCTAGGTTACACTTAGATTCTTAAAGTTAAAACAGCCAATATTGATGTTTCTGACATTTTTTAAGCATTCTTCTTATTTGCATAGGTTGGAGTTTACTATAACATCTTTTTTAATTATCAAATAACTTTAATGGAGATTTTGTCACGGTAAATGATGGAAAGGAAGCAATATGCAAGTAACTCAATTTATTATAATAAATGTCCAGAATAAGGATAGACACAGGGTGCAGCGCAGGGACGTCGATGGCCAACAGAGTGAAGATGAATGGTGAGATGACGGAGAATGATGACTGAGTAGAATCCAGACACGGAGATGAAGACACGACCAGAATCCAGAACGAGAATCAAGGCACAAGGACGGGACGTAACCGGAACTCGGGAACACACAACAAGAACACCAAACAACGATCTGACAAAGAGAAGACAAAACCGTGAGTATAAATAGGCAAGCGAACGAGCTGCAGCTGGTGACAGAAAGTGAAACCAGCTGCGCGCTGATCCGCGTTGATGGGCTGACCACGCCCTCTACTCACACACCCACACACGTATAACAACAAAGACACGAGACATGAAGAACACAATGAAATTGTGAACCGTGACAGTACCCTCCCTCCTAGGAACGCCTCCTGGCGTCCCAGACTCTCTTACCTGTCGATGGTAATCATCAATAAGAGAGTGATCCAGAATGTCTCTAGCAGGTACCCAACTTCTCTCCTCCGGACCGTAACCTTCCCAGTCCACCAAGTACTGGAATCCGCATCCCCTCCGTCTAGAGTCCAGAATCCGATTGACCGAATAGGATGGTTCCCCATCTCCGAGTCGCGGCGGTGGGAGAACCGGGACTGGCGGATTAATGCGAGAATAAAACACGGGCTTGACTTTGGATACATGGAACACGGGATGAATTCTCCTGTACGCAAGAGGAAGTTTGAGGCGGACTGCCACCGGACTAACGATCTTGGTGACAGCAAACGGGCCAATAAATTTGGGAGCAAGTTTATTCGAGACGGATCGGAGAGGAATGTTCTTGGTTGAAAGCCACACTTTGGAACCGACGACGTATACGGGAGGCCTCCGATCGGCTTTGGCCTTGGTGCGTGCTCCCACTTTGGAGTAGAATCTCGCGGGCTCTAGTCCAAGTGCGATGACACCTCTGGACGAAGGCGTGGGCGGAGGGGACCGCGACTTCGGACTCCAGACTAGGAAAAATTGGTGGCTGGTAACCTACACTACACTCGAACGAAGATAGGCCCGTAGATGACACTGGTAACGTATTGTGGGCGTACTCCACCATTGACAGTTGCTGACTCCATGAGGAAGGATTCTTGGAAACCAAACATCGCAACGTTCTTTCCAAATCTTGGTTGGCTATCTCAGTTTGACCATTGCTCTGGGGATGAAACCCTGAGGACAGACTGACAGTCACCCCCAGTAATTTACAAAACTCTCGCCAAAATTTGGACACAAATTGGGGTCCTCTGTCGGAAACCACGTCTATCGGGAGGCCATGTAAGCGAAAGGCGTGGTTTGCGACGAGTCAACGCTGTCTCCTTGGCTGAGGGTAATTTGGGCAAGGGAATAAAATGGGCCGCCTTCGAGAACCGGTCCACCACGGTCAAAACTACCGTGTGCCCCTGAGAGGGTGGGAGGTAATGAAATCTCAGCGCAATGTGGGACCAGGGTCTCGAAGGGACTGGCAGCGGTTGAAGTAACCCCTCAGGGGTTCGATTGGAAGTCTTACCAGTGGCACAAACTGAGCAAGCCAAAACAAAACTGTGAATTTCACGAGCCATAAGTGGCCACCAGAATCGTTGCTTGACTAAAAACTTAGTACGACTGACTCCTGGATGACAAGCCACATTGGAACAATGCCCCCACCGGACGACATCGGACCGTAATCTCTCCGGCACAAATAAGCGGTTCGGTGGACACCCGGGCGGAGGCGTTACCCCTTCTAAGGCCGTCCTGACCTTCGACTCGAGCTCCCATGTGAGTGTGGAGACAAATAGGTTCTCGGGTAAAATGCACTCGGGAGTAGATGGGCGTTCGGAACGGTCGAAAATGTACGATAAAGAATCGGGTTTTATATTTTTGGAACCCGGGCGGAACGAGAGAAAAATCAAAACGACCGAAAAAAAGTGCCCACCGAGCCTGCCTGGAGTTCAATCTTTTGGCAGTTAGAATATATTCCAGATTCTTGTGCTCAGTCCAGACAATAAAAGGTACCCCCGACCCTTCCAACCAGTGACGCCATTCCTCCAATGCTAGCTTGACTGCCAACAACTCTCTGTTATAATGTCATAGTTACGTTCAGCAGGAGATAAACGATGAGAAGAAAACGCGCACGGGTGCATCCTATCATCTAAGGGAGAACGCTGGGATAACACTGCGCCTACCCCCACCTCTGACGCATCGACCTCCACCACAAACTGCTGTGAAGAATCAGGGGAAACAAGTATTGGGGCTGAAACAAAACGGCCTTTGAGTTTGGCAAACGCAGTCTGGGCTGCGTCTGACCACCTGAACGGAGTTCGGGGGAGGTCGAGGCGGTCAGAGGCGCGGCTAGTTGGCTGAAATTGCGAATGAAACGCCGGTAAAAGTTAGTGAACCCCAGAAACCTCTGTAGGGCCTTACGGGAATCTGGATTTGGCCACTCCACCACAGCCTTAAGCTTCTCAGGATCCATATGTACTCCCTCAGACGAGACGATGTACCCTAGAAAAGGGACAGACTGTGCATGAAAAGTGCATTTCTCCGCCTTAACAAAAATCCCATTCTCTAGCAGTCTCTGAAGCACTCGTCTGACCTGCTGCACATGTTCCTGGAGAGAAGAAGAAAATATCAATATGTCATCCAGGTAAACATATATGAACTGATCAACCATATCTCGCAGCACGTCATTGACCAGTGCCTGGAAAACCGCTGGGGAGTTGGACAGCCCGAAAGGCATAACCAAATATTCAAAGTGCCCCCTGGGGGTGTTAAAAGCGGTTTTCCATTCATCCCCCATCCTGATGCGGACCAAATGATAAGCATTACGTAAGTCCAATTTTGTGAAGACCGACGCTCCCTGCAACCTCTCGAAGGCTGAAGACATCAACGGTAAAGGATAGGTATTCTTTACCGTGATGTTGTTCAACCCTCGGTAATCAATACAAGGTCGCAGAGATCCGTCCTTCTTCCCCACAAAAAAGAACCCCGCCCCGCTGGAGAAGAAGAAGGGCGGATGAATTCGGCTGCTAGAGAATCAGAAATATATTTCTCCATAGCCTCCCTTTCTGGAACAGAAACCGAATATAACTTGCCTTTAGGCGGAGACTTACCTGGCAATAAATCTATAGCACAGTCATAGGGACGATGCAGAGGAAGAGAAGCAGCACAAGACTTACTGAACACTTCCTTCAGGTCTTGGTACTCTGCGGGCACGTTTGACAAGTCCACTGTCTCCTCCTGCAACATAGGAACAGAAACAGACGAACAGGCAGACACAAGACAAGACTCATGACATTGACTGCTCCATGACACGACAGTGCACTGCTGCCAGTCTACACGGGGGTTGTGTTGAACGAGCCATGGGTGTCCGAGAACGATAGGTGCCAGAGGTGAGTCCTTGATGTAGAATGACAGTCTTTCAGTGTGATTTCCAGAAGTGATGAGAGTGATGGTTTCAGTGGTGAATTCAATAGTAGGGAGATCCTGACCGTTGAGTGCATTAACTGAAATCTTGTGTGTGAGCGGTTTGATGGGAACATGAAACTTGAGTGCAAACGAATAATCCATAAAATTACCTTCGGCTCCCGAGTCCAACAGTGCACGACAGTCCTGGGTGTGTGTTGACCATCTAAGTCTTACCGGGAGGAGCGTAGATGTTGATGAGGTCTTCTGGCAGAGATCCCACCCGATAGTAGCCTCATAGTTACTATCGGGCTTGGCCTTTTACCGGACAGCTGTAAGCATGATGACCAGTCCCTCCACAGTAAAGGCATAGCCCTTGGGACCTCCGCCTTTCCTTCTCCTCCCGGGAAAGCCGAGCTCGCCCTACCTGCATGGGCTCATGATCGTAAGTGGCGCTGACCGCATCCGCTCCGCTGACCCGCTGACTCTCAGCACCACTGGCCAGCCGGCTGGGCAGAACTCTTCTTTCAGCTCTGGTCACACGAGCGTCCACTCTTAAAGCCAGATCAATAAGTCCATTGAGAGATGTGGGTAAATCCAGTGTGTAAATCTCTCTCTGGATGCGGTCAGCCAGCCCATGCAGGAACATGTCCCACTGCGCCTCTTCGTTCCAGTGACACTCAGCCGCTAATGTCCTGAATTCAATGGAGAAATCGGATACGGACCTGCTCTCCTTGACGTAGATCAGCAAGAATTCTAGCCGCCTCTTTCCCAGCCACCACCCGATCGAAAACTCGCTTACATCTCAGCGGCGAGTGTCTGGAACGAAGCACAGCATGGGTCTTGGTTTTCCCACACCGCCGTCCCCCATCAGCGCCGCCTTCCCAGATAACAGCGTCAGAACAAACGCCACTTTAGACTGTTCAGTACTGAAGGTTCTGGGTTGAAGTGAAAAGTGCATAGAGCACCGAGTGAGGAATGCTCTGCAGAAACTGGGCTCACCTGAATATAATTCGGGCACAGGTGGTCGGGGCTCCGTCTGGGAAGGGATCGCTGGTGGTGTGAGGGGATACGGCGGCGTGGGGGCGCAGTGGGAGCACGCAGATGTTGGAGCTGCTGGGTGAGCTCGGACACCTGCGCTACAAGAGCTTGAATAGCTCTCCCTGTGTCGTTAATGTTTTTCTCGCAGGAATCCATCCTCTGCATGCTGCTGTCGACGAAGTCTTGAAGAGACGCTGGCGATTCACCTGCTGCTTCCATAGTGCGGTCAGATCGTTCTGTCACAGCAAATGATGGCAAGGAAGCAATATGCAAGTAACTCAATTTATTATAATAAATGTCCAGAATAAGGATAGACACAGGGTGCAGCGCAGGGACGTCGATGGCCAACAGAGTGAAGATGAATGGTGAGATGACGGAGAATGATGACTGAGTAGAATCCAGACACGGAGACGAAGACACGACCAGAATCCAGAACGAGAATCAAGGCACAAGGACGGGACGTCAACCGGAACTCAGGAACACACAACAAGAACACCAAACAACGATCTGACAAAGAGAAGACAAAACCGTGAGTATAAATAGGCAAGCGAACGAGCTGCAGCTGGTGACAGAAAGTGAAACCAGCTGCGCGCTGATCAGCGTTGATGGGCTGACCACGCCCTCTACTCACACACCCACACACGTATAACAACAAAGACACGAGACATGAAGAACACAATGAAATTGTGAACCGTGACAGATTTATGATGAAAAACATCCTTGTCCTTAAGAACCGTTATAAATGCATGTCATGTTAATCTTTAAAAAAAGGTTAAATATGAAAATCATTTTAAATAACAATTGTATGTGTGGCAGAAATAGACTCAAGAGCCTTCAAAATTGCATTTAATTTCAAGTGCAAGACTGAATTGAATGGTTTGTATAACACCCTGTTTGTCCGTAACATAGTTGACAAACTCTGAAGTAAATACATGTTTTTAATTTATTTTATTTTTAAAACAGTTAATATTTAAGCTCTGCAGATAACAGATATGTAACACTGAATTAATATACTATATTGAGACACTTAATATTCCACTGAGAAAGGACAGTGCTCCTTGTGCTTTTTTGCTGACATGAAATGTACCCTAAATTGAGAGAATGACTCTGCACGTTTTATCCCGCTCCCTAAACTGCCCTCCGCGAGAGACCGCCCAGATCGTCGTCGAACACATTTTTGAAGATCCATGGTCTTCCGGAGAATGTTGTGTCTGATAGAGGTCCACAATTCTCCTCCCTGTTTCTGGAAGGAGTTTTGCCGCCTTATCGAGTGCCTCTGTCAGCCTCTCCTCTCGGGTTCCATCCTCAGACTAATGGGCAAGCTGAACGCGCTAATCCAGACCATTGGTTCGCATATTACGCAGTCTTGTCCTCCTGCAATCCCGCTTCGTGGTCCGAGCAACTCCCGTGGGCAGAATACGCACACAATTCCGCTCCCTTTCTGCTACCGGGATGTCACCGTTTCAGTGCTGTCTGGGTTACCAACCTCCCCTTTTCCCGTCCGCCAATCTCGAGTCTAACGTTCCGTCTGTCAATGCTTTTATCCAACGTTGCAAGCAAACTTGGAGAACGGTTCAGGTCAGCCCTTTGTAAGTCCCGCTCCCGGCCGTGTCAAGAGTCCTTGCTACGCCTATGCGGTCAGAAGGTGTGGCTTTCCACGCTCAAACTTCCTCTCCAGTTTTCTTCATGAAAGTTGGCTCCCGAATTTACTCGGAGAACCGTCTGTCGTCATTAAGGTCCTTAGTCCTGTCTCTGTAGAGCTCCGATCCCGTCGTGTCCATCCTGTGTTCCATGTCTCCTGTCTCAAGTCTGTTGTTCCGTCCAGTCCCTCGTCCTGTAACCGCTCCTGTCCGCGGTAGAGGGTTCAGCCTGTATCTCGAGATCCGAAGACTGCTAGATGTTCGTCCCCGTGGTCGGGGTACCTCCTAGGGTGTGCCAGGGGGCGCACCTTGAGAGAGGGGTACTGTCATGATCCTGGTTCCTTCTCTTTTCTGTTTGTTATCTGTCTCCATCTGCTGGTCACACACACACACCCCTTATTGCTCACTCATCTGGTCCAGCTAATCCTCGTTCTCTCGTCTTCCCACCTGCTGCCTATCATGCGTCTTTAGCCTCTCTATTTCTAGCTTTCTCTTTCAACCTTTCTCTGTCGGTTATTGTCTACCCGTCACGCACGTTGCCCTCATGCTATGTTTCAACCACAGTTGAAGAGTCCTGTCTTGTCTTGTCCTGTCCGGTGCTGGTAATTACTTTGGTGCTGTTTGTTAAATGACTTGTGCCGTGTCCAGCGCTGTACAGGCGGAGAATCGCAGAGAGGTGCTTCGCCTTCACCAGTCCACCTGCTCTACTCTCTCTGAGGCTGCGGAACCAGTCATTTGTGCTCCTCTCTACTCTTCTAGGTGTTCATTGAAGAACACTCCTGTGTTTCCTGGCCGATGCGGCTCTACCTAAGTTACATTTAAGACTGTGAATCCTCCTTTGTAATTTGGACATTGCGGCTTTGCCTAATTTACATTAAAGGACTGTTTACCTGCTGTACGTCTTCTGGGTTTTCTTCCCTGCTGAACCTTTGACAATTTGGGCATCAGTTTCCAAATATCCTTTATTATAGATTTCTAATTTATGTCCTTTACAACTCTTCCTACCAGTTACTTTATCAATGGTTTGCCAAAGTATTTTAGTATTTCATTTTGCTTGTTCAATTAAGTTCATAACAAAAATTTGCTTTAGTTTTCCGTAACAACGTAGTAACTTTATTTCTGATCTCCTTGTACAAAAGCGAGTCTGTCAAAAGGCCTGTTTTCAAGGACTTTTTAAGTGCTGCATCTCGTTGTTTCATTAAATTCCACATCTGTCTCATTCATCCAAGCGGATAGATGGTTTGCGTCTGATCTTCTGAGATGGTTCTTTGGAATATTTCGATATGAGATCACTAAAGTTTGTCATAAAATCATTACTTGCTGATTGGCAATTTTTGCCTCTAGTTATCTGATTCCATTGAATTTGTTCTATTTCATTATGCAAACAATTTCCAAGTCTCTTTTTGAGATATATGAAGCCCTTGATTTGATATCAATTCTATTAGAAGTTTATATCTCGTCTTTGATAGCCTCCTGACTATACAAAGTTAAGTATGGTCAGAAAGACCAAGTTATCAGGTTATAGAGACTTTGCAATTCGTTCCTTCTCTATTTGTGAATATAAGATCAATCAATGTTTTGGATGATTTAGTTATATGAGTTGCATTGTTTACCATTTGGATCACTGTAAAACTTAGTTGTTATTTGTTTTATTTTTTTTTTCCTAGCAGCTTTTATTGTTAGCCAATTGATATTAAAATCCCTACTAAAATAATTTCCTTGTTGTTAAATTGTTTTAGTATCTAGTGAGATGGGTAAAGAAAGTGTCCTTTGCTGTTGGAGGTCTATACAACACAATAACCACAAATGACATTTCTGGTGAGAGTTTGATGGTTATACCCACACATTCCAAAAAATCACTGAGGTTTTCAATGAATGTACAGTTGAACTTTATCTTTCACATATATCATTACCCCCTCCATCTTTTTCCTTGTTTCGGTCATCTCTTAAAATGTTATTCCCTTGTACATTAAAGCACTCTGTGAAGTCTCTGACAACTCAAAAAATCCAAATTAGAGTGTATCAGCAAATGCTCCAGTTGCTCAGTCTTTGACACAACACTCCTAATATTCAAATGTCCACCAGAGAACCCTTCTGGTTTAACTCAGGTCCCCAGGAGTATTTGCATGGTTTACAGTCTCAACCTAAACATAGTTTGCTTTAAAGCTGCACACTTCATACGGTCTGTATCTAAGTTCGAATATACACCGGATATTAAAGAGTTAACCAACACGTTTTTATCTTTTCGCTTTCACAGTTTGTGGAGCATGTGCTGTGTTGTTATTGGATGTATGAGCACATCCTCTCACCTCAGTGAAAGTTGTTGAAGTCGTTTGAAGGCAGGCCAGCGCCTTTTCCATTAGTCAAACTTGCAGCTGGGACTACCTGGCTGGACACATGCATGCGATGTGTCACACCCACTGGCCTCCGGGGTTTCCATCGATGCCGACCACTAACAGAGATGAGCCAGAGCACGAGTCGTTCCCGCGCCGTGGACAGAGCCAGCCACCGCCCAGCCACGGGTACGTGCAACAATTCCCAACCCCTCGCTGCTCACACAGCCAGGGCAGAGTTACGGTCCATGGCCGCTGGCAATAATCCCCGCGCCGAATGCAGACCCACTACTCAAATTGCCCTGACAACGCACCACAGACCACCGGCCCAAGGTCAGCGCAGGCCGCCCGAACACAGCCGGTGTAAACAGAAGCCCCAATGATGGCAAGCAATACTGGCCAACAGGGACCACAAGATGCGAGAGCTGTTTGGAGAAGGCCGACGATGTGGCACTTGAAGCCGGTAGTGGGTCCAGGATTGAGTTCCAGGTCCCCGGCAAGTGAGCAGCACAATTGATAGTTCAACTTCTGTCATACTTGCACTTGTCTTTCCTCTCATGCATCTTGAGGCAATCGCAGTAGTATCTCCACTGTTAAGCAGTTTGTATGGAGAGCATGTTGGCACTCTGTGATAACAATATTGTCGCATTCTCTTTGAACTCTTTGCAGATAGTGGTTTTCTCATACATATCACAAGTATTGTGGACATGCAACACTAAAAACCAGCGTGCTATAAAAAGTTCCAGACGACTTTGGTAAAGTACGCTCGGCACCTGCTAACCTGTGCGCACCTTCCGCCGCCATCTTGAGATTATGATTATATCAGCCTCTGTGTGTCCTGAGATGGGCCTCTGGGGAATTTCCAGGCCTTTGTGGAGTGGAGTGCTGCTGAGCTGTAACTCTGGATTCACCATCGGCCTTGCAGAAGCCCTCACCGCCGGCCCGGTCCAGCCCAGAGCCCTCACCGCACGGTCCCGTCCAGCTCAGAGCCTTAACCACTGGTCCCGTCCAGCACAGAGCCTTCACCGCTGGTCCCCGTCAGCACAGAGACTTCACCGCTGGTCCCATCCAGCACAGAGCTTGCTCACCGCTGGTCCTCTCCAGCCTGGAGCCTTGTCCCGATCCCAGAACCTGTCCTTGAGTCTTTTGTCCCTGAGCACGTCCTCCCGAGGAGAATTTTTAGGTCCCCGGCCATCGGGGCCAGGCCTAGCTCCCATGGAGAGGGCCTGGTCTCCCGAGGAAGGTCCTCCTCGACCACGCGCCACCCGAAAGGTTGTTGAGTCATGGCCACCCAAAGGATCGTCTCCGCCTGCACCAGTCTGCTCCGCCCTGGCCGCCTGCTCTGCCTTGGAGACTCCCTGCCCCTGTTAGGCCATGCCCCTGGTGCAGCCTCCAGGGCACAGCACAGTGCCTTGTTCCTGATCTGTTCTCTGTGTATTTAACCCTGTGTTGTCTCTCAGTCATTGTTTGTTCTTGTTCATGTATAGCGTAGATTCTGTGACTCCTGTGTTTCATGATTACATCCATATTTCCTGTTCATCCTCGTCTCCTCACATGTAGTCATACAATCTTATACTGTCATGAATATTCATTTCATTCTTTATTTCAGGACCCTTAGGTCTAATTCACAAATTAAAAGAAATATGACATATAGGTGAGCAATTGTAATCATGCAAGATTCGTTGTATTTTGTTAACAGCTCGTTACTTCCCACATGGAAAAAAATATATAAACATATATGTTTTAATATAGGTTTTTAATATATGTGACATATATAAAATTGGCCGTTTTCCTATATTATATGTACATATATGCACATACTGTATATGTACATATATACGTGCATATATGTGCACATATATAGGTACCTATATAGGTACATGCATGCATGCATATATGTACACATATAGGTACATATATGTACCTATATAGGTATATGTATGCACGCATATATGTACACATATAGGTGCATATATACATGCATATATGTACTTATATAGGTACATGTATGCACGCATATATGTACACATATAGGTGTGTGTATATATATGCATATATGTACCTATATAAGTACATATATACGTGCATATATGTACCTATATAGGTACATGTATGCACGCATATATGTACACATATAGGTGTGTATATATGTGCATATATGTACCTATATAAGTACATGTATGCACGTATATATGAACATATGTTCACCTATATATGCACCAACATATTTACCTATATTAGTATAATTATTAAAATCCATAGCTACTAGGCAACATAAATAATAGTCCAAAATGTATACATTTCGATTATTTATTTACTTAAGAAAAATCAAATAGTACAAGAACAAAAATAAGAAAAAACTGGATAGAAAAAAAAATCTTGTTGATCTTCTCAGCTTCAAATTGATAGATGTGACTATCTCCCCTCGGCTGGCTGCCGGCCACTTCTTCAATGTAGCATCTAGAGAAGAAAAATATAATAAGACAGGAATAATAATAACAATAATAACATAGTGCTTCATCAGGAACCCAAAGTGATTACAGTACAGCTGTGATCAGACATAATTTTGGATAAAAGGCTGATCATAATATAAGATCCGTAATGTAAACATGTCAATTGGAAGATTCTGATTCTGAAGATTCAGAAAATTCAGAAATGTGGCTTAAGAAGAGGAAAGTTAGGATCAAGAACTGAGCAAGCGATGAATTAGTATTATAGGTTCCAAGCAGATATAGTAACAATTATCCCTTATACAGTCTCCATTGATGCCTAATAAACATTGATACAAGTAGGCTATGGTTAAAGTGGTGAACTTATAAAGTCCTAATGCGTTGAGAAGGGAAAACAAAACTTTTATGCATTTACTCACCAATAATGGCTGCCTTTTTAATTTGGTCAAGGGCAACTAGCTGCTCCCCATCCCCTCTGGTTGGCTTCCCACCTTAAAGTAATATTTCAAAATTATTATGAAAGGGGGTTAAAATGAAGGCAGTGAAAGCAAGAGGTTTTTTTTTTTTAATATACACATCACATTTTCTTGAGGTGCAAGGAAAAACAAAAATGGCAAGTAAAAAAAGTGATGGTATGCCCGCACACAAACATAATTTATTCCACAGAATATTAAGGACAGAAGTTTGAGTAACAAGTAAATTAAATAAATAAATAAAAATGCAAGGGGGTTACTCACCAGTTGCACTTCTCCAAAGAAGAGAAATCTAGATCCTCCACAGGACTCCTTCCAGTCTTGTTCATAGAAGAAAAATATAATTATTCTCTTCAATAAATTAAAGTGCAAATACATCAAATAGTTAACACTATCAATCAGCCCAACTTCACAAGTACAGCTCTGCTAGAGAAATTATTTTAAAAAGCAAAATCAGAGGAACTTAAATTAACTTACCTTTTTGAGCAATAATGGCGAGGTAACGATTCATTTGAGGTAATTCTAGAAAGAATATATATAAAGAATAAAATTACAATCACTTAATCAAAATAGCACCCAGCAACTCAATGCCCTAACAGTTACACGTTTACTGTTCAAAAGACATTTCCTGCAGCTGTGAACGCAAGCTACAACCCTCCATTGATAAGGCTCTGGAGATGAAATCTGGTTGTGAACGCAATTTTCTTTCACCAATTTCTACCAAATTCAAATTCAGTTTTTTTTCTGGAGCTGATTGCCTTCTTGAGCCGTTGGCAGAGAAGCATCATTTATTGACATGAACGACGTTATGTTCTCTAGGCCATGACTTTTGTTAACGTTAACCCTCTACGAATTCCTCCAGAAAAAAAACAAATAAATACACTTTAATTCTATTTTGAATCTTATCAACGGCTAAGTTATATTAGCACCCACACTAAAGTTACCTCACTAGCTGCTAACAACATAGCTAGAAGTATATGGACTGAAACAGTTGTTTGGCAAAATAAATGCTAAGTATATACTTCTCTGCCACCGCAATATCCATCTCCAGAAAAAAACCCGCAAATAAATATAAAATTAGGAATACTTACGATTGGTGTTAAGTAGGACTTAGGGGATCTCCATTGTTGATATCGCAATTTTACTGTAGCCGCTATCTTTCGACAGCGAAACTTCATTCGGAATCGGATAACATCAAGATCAGGCGGATGACGTCATCAACTACGGGGCGCTGTAGCGGCCAATCGGCAGTGCAGCAGCAAAAATGATTGTCTTCAAATTTATAAACCACAGTGAATTTAGATAGATGTGAAGTGGGATGATGATGATTATTTGAATGTACGTTCTATTAACTTGTTTTTGTTGCTGTTGTTGCTACATTTAGACTGTAATGACCTTTCAGCCATATTCATCTAGAAACTTCATTAAGACAATACAGAAAACATTGCAATTTGCTTTGCATTTGGTGGATGTAATGATGAATGTGTGGATGGGAAAGTGACTTGAATGAAAAAACAACAAACACTTTTGTTATACATTTCCTTCTTTTCCACTAATTCATACAATAAAGAATTGACCTTGTAATCATACATCACATAGCTTTGCCAATTACATGTGATACCAATTTCAAGTGTTAGCACACATAAGTTCTTGCATAAATTAATTTTTATTAGTTCTTAGTTATTGCCTTGATAATAGAAAATATGAGTTAGGCATCATAAACAACAGTTGCCAAAGTGAGAATGAGATACACTCTAAAAAATGCTTGGATGTTTTAGTCCATTTTTGGTAAAATACGGACAAACCCAAATGTTGGGTTAAAAATGTAATAAAAAAATTAACCCAATGGCTGGGTTATTCCATATTTGACCCAAAGTTGTGATGAACAATGCAGCATTTTTTTATGTTCATATGTTCATAGTTCATATCTCACTTTGGCTACTGTCACAAAGGAAAAACTGCATAACAGTGCAGTTGAAATTATATATCAATCTGATATTTTATTTTATTTATTTATTTATTTTATTTTATTTATTTATATTTATTTATTTATTTTAGCAATATAATGACATATACACTCTAAAAAAACTGCTTTGGGTCAAACATGGACAAACCCAAATGTTGGGTTAAAAAATTTACAGTTGAAACTGAAAGTTGAATTTGGGTTAATTTTTAACCCAACATTTGGGTTTGTCCATATTTAACCCAAATTTGGGTACAAACAGTGTGTATGAGTTACAAATGACCAGATCCTGCCATGAGCTATCAGGAGACTCTTGTATGCACATATAGCACTTATATGTGGATATAAAGAACCAATACAGGAGACCTATATGGCCTGTATATGCACCATATAGCACTTATATGTGGATATAAAGAAGCAATACAGGAGACCTATATGGCCTGTATATGCACCTCAAATTGCCTATATGTGCCATATATACACACATATGCAGCATATATATTATCATATATGTGCATATATGCTGTATATATGTGCAAATAAACCGCATATAGGTTTCATATATGAGCATATATCCTCATATAGATTCTTTCCATGTGAGTTAATTGTAAATGTATTCATAGGACGGACTTCCAAATCTAACATTAGGCTAACAAGCTAACAATTAAGTTAGCTTACCTGAATATGACAACCTGTTCAGCACCCAGTGTCACTGCTTTACCAAACTTGCAGAGCCATTTCTTCGGGGTAAGGGTGTTGGTTAGCCAGCTCCCAGTCCATGAACTACAACACACATAAGGGCGCTGGGTGGGTAGGCATTCGGCTTTAGCACCTGCCATTTCCTCAGATGCTCCTCATCTTCAGGTGGTGGGTGTAGATCGTAAAGTTCACACAACAACACTCCGAACCGCTTCACATTATGTTCGTAACACCATTGGTCAATTGTTCTCTCCTCTTAATTCAATTGTTATGGCAGCCCCAAACTGAGCATATAATACTTGCATATTTCACCGTTATAGAATATTCTCTGCCGTATAGAATTATGTATAGCAAACTAGCATAGAGCTCTCTCAGCCAGAAGCAAGATGACAGAAACTCACGCAATGTTTGTCATTTAGAGCATCGGTAGGGTTTTATGTGTCTGTATTTGTTTCTTTTTTTTAGGCACTTTTACCAGTGAATTTTACAGGGCAATAGAGTGGGCTCACACCAGTGGCACGTGTAGAGTCTTCTGAGATGTCGCGCTGGTTTTGTCTGTTCTGTTTTATTTGTCAGGTTTGTTTTGTTTTTTGTAGTTGAGCGTTATCTCTTTTAAGATTACAGCTCAGCTCATGAAGAATAAGGCTCATAACTGGGCATGCCATTTCTGTATTATGTCTTTTAATAAATTGTGAATTTAGTCACATATAAGAAACACGTCTCTCTTCCTTCTGTTGGTCAGGTACACATTGAATCTGTTTTATGAACTCAACTTTCCCTGAGAAGATTCAGAGAGGCATAGTCAGGCTATGTTTGATTGGGCATATCATTGCCCACAGGGTTTATGGTACCTTCTCTACATTTGCATGGCACTTTCACTTTATCCTGAACATTGTACAAGTTTTTGTTTCCATATGTCATGAAACAGATGAGAGGCTCCTGGGAGTGTGCATAAATGTCACATACACATTGATATCACAGTACAGAATAACTCTTTTGGTATATTCCTGAACATTGTACAGTACATGCTTTCGATTTCATGTGTCATCGAACGGAAGAAGGCTCCAGGGAGTGCGTGTAAACGTAACATCCTTTTGATATGCCTGGCAAGAATGACCTGAGTCCTTCACAACTTCCTGATGGAGTTTTGGTCCCTTGCCACTGTTGCCTTGGCTTTTGGCTTGCTTAGTTGGGGACATTTAATATTTAACAATATTATTGATCTGTGTTGTATTATTTTCATGTTATCACTGTGAAGCTGCTTTGATACAATCTGTATTGTAAAAAGCTCTATATAAATAAAGGTGACTTGACATAAAAATCAGTCAACATGCTTTCATAGACATCCTCAGGAAGTCGTGGAAGGTCTACGTTTTTGTTTTTGTTTTTGTCTTTCGTTACAAGCTGTTCACATATGGGCAATAAAAAATGTGATTACTACATGAAAATTAAAAAAAAAACACCTGTAAGATAAAAAAGGTTAAAATTCTTCTGCATTAGGGATGTTCACTTACGAGAGGTGCTCTCGTACTGCGTAATATCTTGCGCTAAGGAGAAAACCTCTTTTCCACAAGATATTGAAGCCAAAAATTATCCTTAATTTTGAATTAATGTTAAATGCGTTGCAGCAGCATGCAGACATAGGCAAGGCGGCTTAGTGTGCCTATAGGGCTCGCACAAATTAAATCGACACATGTCAATTGTGCATTAAATGTAGTGAATGTGCCCACAACCCAGTGCCCACAAACACTACACACTGCATGTACCATGGTTTCTGTAAAATTAAACTAACGCACATAGAGTCAGCTCAGGCCTGTGAGACCAGAGACCACACTCTCGCCCTGCTGATTTTGTGGCTCTTTGTGATGGTACCACAAGCTGTCACTCACTGATCGATCGTAGGTTTCTGGTAGGGATGTAGACTCGTAGGAGTGAGTGAAAGTAAGAGGGAGCTGTGCCAGTGGTCAATCTGTAAGCAAGTGTCAACGCCTTGAACTTGATGCGAGCAGCGAGTGGCAGCCAGTGCAGGGAGATTGAACAGAGGAGTGGCAGTGGGCCCTTTTGGGCTTCGTTGAAGACAGCAGCAGCATTCTGGATCATTTGTAGAGGTTTAGCTGCACATGATGGAAGTCCAGCCAGAAGAGCATTGCAGTAATCAAGCCTAGAAATAACCAGAGCCTGGACAAGAAGCTGTGTCGCCTGCTCAGTTAGGAAAGACCTGATCTTCCTGATGTTGTGCATTGCAAACCTGCATAATCGAGCTGTCTTTGTAATATGGTCTGAGAAGGTCAGGTGGTCATCAAAGATTACTCCAAGATTTCTGGCCGACCTTGATGGGGTGATTAAGGAAGAATCTATCTGGATAGTGAAGTTGTGCTGTAGAGACAGATTGGCAGGGAGGACGAGAAGCTCAGTCTTAAGTCAGGTTGAGGTGATGTTCCTTCATCTGTGCAGAGATGTCAGCCAGACAGCTTGAGATTCATGCAGCTACTGTGGGATCATCTGTTTGAAATGAGAGGTAGAGCTGGGGGTCATCTGCATTGCAATGGTAAGAGAAACCATTTGCCTGTATGATGGGTCCCAGTGATGTGGTGTAAATGGAGAAGAGGAGGGGTCCAAGCAATGAACCCAAGGGAACCCCTGTGGTCAGTTGATGTGCTTTGGAAACTCTGTGAGATCAGGACTCAAACCAGTGGAGGGAAGTTCCAGTGATGCCAGAGTGATGAGAGAGTGGACAGAAGGATCTGAGGATTCACAGTGTCAAAGGCAGCAGACAGGTCCAGGAGAATGAGAACTGATGATTTGGATGCAGCTTTTGCGATGCATCTGACTGACAGCAATGCAATCTCGTTTGAATGGCCTTTCTTGAAGCCTGATTGGTTGGCATCCAGCTGGTTGTTCAGAGACAGGAAAGATGATACTTGGTTGAAAGCAACTCGTTCTAGTGTTTTCCCAATGAATGGTAGGAGAGAGACAGGTCTGTAATTCTCTAAGAGAGATGTGTTTAGCATTGATTTTTTAAGCAGTGGAGTTACCCGAGCCTGCTTAAATGCTGTAGGGAAAATGCCAGTTTGTAGGGAAAGAGTTGATAATCTGTGTGAGAGCCAGTAGAAGTGTGGGAGAGATTGCTTGTAGAAGGTGTGAGGCAGAGGTGGGAGACTTCGAGTCAGACTTTGGAGTCACAATTTTCTGGACTTGAGACTTACTTGACTGGATGTCTGAAAAGACTCGACTTGACTTTAGACTTGCTCCTTGTGACTTTAGACTTGACTCGGACTTGTGCCTATTTACTTGAAATGACTTGAGAAAAAAATACTCTAAAATTCTGTTTTTTTAATGCGTCAAAAGAGGAAGCGCCGAGCGCGGGCGGTAATGCTTTCTGTGTGTGCGGGTTGAAGGAGAATAAAGCGTTGAGCTAAGTAGCCAATCACAGACATGTGTGTTGATTTCTGGAATGCAATGGCCAATCAGAAGCATTTACGATAGACTCCCTCACAGCTCAAAACCCCTATGCTAAAAATGGACTTTTTGTTCAGTGCTGAATAATTCTGTATGTTGGCAAATCCTCTTATTATAACAAACAAAGTGTATATATTATGAAAGCTTCTTTGATAACAGATGTGTGAGATCGCGATGAACTGTCAGCTTTTTAGGAATTACGTCAGTCACAACAACCCACGTTTTAAAAAAATAGCTGGTTTTAAATCATTTAATAATGATACTCAGTAGCGGAGTGGCAATCCGGAGATTCAGGACTTTTCCCGGTGGGCCGGTAGTGTTCCGAGGCCGCGAGGACCGGTCTGAGTTCATCCAGCGGCCTGTACACAATCGTCTCTGCAACAGGTGATAGAATGAAGCGCGCGTCCGAATAAAGGCGGTGCACGAGCCGCAAAAGCCCATGCAACTGATAGCAGCGAAAAGAGCGCCCCTCTTGATTTAAAAAACAACAGATTTTAGCGCTAGATCTCTCATTTAATAGCGAAATAAAGGAATGATCTGCTATTTAACTGGAGATGTTTTATTTATTTTTGTATTAGCTGTACAACTTTCAGTCCAACTTGCATAGCATAAATAATTTGCAAGCTGCTAAAATAAAGCAAACAAAACATCAGCTAAAATGATCTATAGGCTATATGATTATAATCAGAGCATGTGCATGTTTGTCAGTGATTTATTTATATCAGGTTATTAAAGAGCACATACCTACGCAAAGGAGGTGCATGTGAAACTTCCCTGTAAGAAATACTTCCTTTTCAGGAAAAGTATTCAAAATCTCGATTCTTAATTGATTTCGGTATCGAAACAATAATTTTGGTATCGTGACAACACTAATGATTAGATTTGTTTTCTTAAATTCCATATGATATTTTGTGTGATTGGATCAAATCACCTGGATATTTGAGAATGAGAACATACAATCTTTGGCACACCGTAGCCTACTAATTTAGCAATAATGCAATATCTTTTTTTTTACAAGATGGGAAAAGTTGTATTAATTCTTGTTTACTTGTGTTCATTTAATTTATTTTTATCTTAGAGCATTTAAAGTGCTTCTTAATGATATTTTATTTATAACACACAAGTTGATTTATTTATTTTTGTAACCCATCAGCCCTCTGTGTCTAAAAGTAAAGTCCCAGAGTTAAAAAATATGTAAAACTAGCCTGTGTGCGACTTGGTATGACTTGATGACCAAGTACGACTTGACTTGACTTGACTTGACTTGACAAAGAGTATGACTTGACTTGACTTGACTTGACCCTAACAACATAATGACTTGACTTGACTTTGACTTGCAATGTTAAGACTTGGACTTGACTTGAGACTTGCTTTTAGTGACTTACTCCCTCCTCTGGTGTAAGGGATGGAGTCTAGAGGGCAGGTGGTAGGATGACTGGAGATGAGTAATTTAGAAATGTCTTCGTTGGTTAGTGGAGAGAAGGAGGAAAGAAGGTTGGCTGTGGGAGTGGTTGGTGTAGGTTCCTGTGTGTGCAGATTAGAGAACTGACTGCTGATAGTTGTTGTTGTTTTATTAGTGAAGAAGTTAGCAATCATCAGCAGTTAGCGAGGAGATGGGTGGTGGAGGAGGTGGACAGAGGAGAGAGTTGAATGCTTTGAAAAGCATTTGTGTCTTAGGAGCGGTGTTGATCTTGTTGTGGAAATATGAATATTATGTATTTTTTCCTACTATGGTAGTCAATGGGGATTGGGATCTGTTTGATTAAAACATTCTTCCAAATATCTTCCTTTGTGTTCAGCAGAACAAATAAACACAAAGAGGTTTAGAACAACATGAGAGTGAGTAAATACTGACATAATTTTCGTTTTTGGGTGAACTAACCCTTTAAACCTTACACTTGACTAAGCAAACTGTAGCCTATTTTTTATGTTATTTATGTAATAAATGGAACCTTATTGAAAAGAGTTATGATTAGTTATTCCCCGATTATAAATCCTGTGGGTCAAGTGTTGGAAGATCAGTTCAGTTGTTTTAACCATTCATTAAAACGAATCGGTTCAAATGAGTCATAAGTTTGCGAATTGTGTCATCATTGGACGTGTGCGCGTTGTGTGATTATCCCGGTGGTTGGGACATCCCACAAGATGTGTGTCATCAAAGAAAACATTTCATCACTGGATCGTTTTTTGTTTTGTTTTTTCGTTTATTTGAAGTGTGGTTTATGTCAGCTGAATGTGCGGAAGACTTTTCAGAGAAGATAAGGCAACGTAGGCCTATTTTAGCACAATTCACGGCCAGCGGTAATTCTGGAAAAACAAATCTCCGAATGCTCCACAAGAAACTTTAGTCTCCTGACCTCACCATCGTGTCGATTATTTTGATTAATATGTGCGAGGAGAGAGAGAGCAAGACAGCACTTAGTTTTGAGACGGTGAAGCCTGAGAGAGAGTGCGCGCGCACGACCGGGGCACTCTCTCTCTCCTGCTCGTTCAGTTTAACATGCGCGCTGTCACAAGCGCACCGGTTCATCACTACAGAGAGAGTTTTACTCACCGATCAAATAAGGCTTTGGTGGTACAAAAATTCTCTTTGGACAGTTGTGAATAAATACAACAGGGACAGTTGTGAGTTCACGGTCTGTAGCTTACATAGTATGGTTGAGTCAGAGCAGGAGCATCGATAAGAGGAATCGTTAACGCCGAGGGCATACAATATCGATGGATTGTAAAACTTAGAACCGGTTCTAAAATGGAACCGGTTCTCGATCCCATCCCTTGTCTCGCTCATCCGTTTTTTAGACAGGCTGAGCAGCTTTTCGTTTCGTTCAATTGATCAAATGATTAATTATTTTGTCATTTTGCATCCACGTTTTCCCCGATTGCCTGTGAGCTGCTCCTCCTGTCCATATGGTAATCGCTCTCTGTGCGACAAGAGTCGCTTGGTTATGACACAATCGTTAGCCTGCTTTCACAAAAAACTGCTTCTACGGTTCCATAACATAAGCTACAATGTAATGGAGCATTTTATACATTTTCGTGTTTCTTTAGAAATAAATAAAGGACAAATGGGGTCTTCAAACGCTTTAGATGTAAATGAATGGGAGTCAATGGAAATGCTAATGCAAGTGAAGTTCTGCTACAAGATGGCAGCTCCCGAGAGGCTTCAACTTCCGGTCGATGGCTTACCCCCTTGAGTCCCCCACCCAGAGTCCCGCATTCTCAGATCCCTCGATTTTCGAGATAGCGCCACCTGCTGTTCAGAAGATCGTATAACACCCGCACACAGAGTCCCACGTTCTCTGACCGCTCGTTTTTCGAGACAGCGCACCCTTATCCAAATGCATTTGAAAACAGTAGGATGCAATATTATGGCGTCGTTTTATTTAGTTATCCTAATAAATATTTGCGTTCCCTGCTTAATGCATGTTGTGCCAAAAAATATAATTGTGTTACTGATGGAAGGGATGCAATTACAGATTGAACTATCTTCTGAAAAATAGTATGTGATATTATATTGCTACAATTTTTATTGCTACAATTGCACAGTTTTTTAATTCAAATTCCAATTTTTCTTTCAATAACCTATAATGGTCTAATTAACACCATGCTAACATTACAAAACCTGTTTTTTTTAATATATTTTTAATGGAAAGCAAAACAAACGAATAGACAAAACACCAATAATAAACAATTCTTACTTTATTTAACGATCACCTAAACATCATCTTGCTGTAAAGAAAAAAGGAAGAAAGAATTGTGTTCGTGACTACCGTAATTCCTCAAATAAAAGCCGGGGCCTTTATTTACCTAAACTGCAGAAAGTACCAGGCTTTTATTTGAAGCAGGCTTTTATTAGAGGCAGGCCTTTATTATAAAAAAAAAAACAGTTACTAGCAGCACTAAATTATATCTGTGTTACTGTAAGACTTAAATGTAGCACATTATATTAAAAAGATTAATCCTGATGTTATATTTGAATATTTCACTGTTAATTCATCAGTATATTGTATTAAAGTGGATGTTGTTGGAAGGACTTTTATTATGACGGGGGTACAGAGAGGAGAAGGAGGCGAAGAGAAGAGAAGAGAAGTGAGAAAAAGAGCTTGTCCGTGTCCGAGGGTTTATTTGATATATTACAGTACTAAAGTTATATTTAGATTAAAGCCCCGAAAACACCCACAATCAAGTATTACACTACATCTATTTCTACCATCCATTGGCTGTACGTTACGATGAACTTGAATGCACCCCACACAGCAAAGGAGTCCGTGGCGGACCCGCCCTCAAGCCTCCAGATCCGCCTGACTGTCAGATTCGTTTACATTAGGGGATGTTTACACCTGGCCACTTCTTGCGTTTTCTCAGATCGGAAAGCTATCTGATTTATCAAAACAATTCTACTTAAATCTGCTCACAAATGCGTTTTCGTAAAACGGATATAAATCGCGCTATATGCAGATTTAATGGAGTTCACGTCACCGAAAGCAACAGGTATGAGCTGCTGCATTTGATAGATCGGCCGAGGGACATGAGAGAAAGTCGCGAGGCCGGTGGTGCGATTGCTAATGAGCAGCCCCTGTGAAGCACACCGGTCTCGATCATCCACTCCGTCGCTCCCCCTTTATGCCTCCGCTCCTCTATGAGATATGCGAGATCGGTGTGCTTCACAAGTGCTGCTCATTAGCAATCGCACCACCGGCCTCGCGACTTTCTCTCACGTCCCTCGGCAGTCCTGCTCACCACAGAAAGGCATTCGGAGATTATCCACACTAATTTTCCCCGGTCTTAATTTGATACCGGCCTTTATTTGTCTGCGTTGATCACGCACCCGGCCACTATCAGAGGCCCAGTTTTTATTTGAATACCGGTTTTTATTTGAGGAATTACGGCACTTTACTTTCTTCAACTGCATTAAAAAACTCTTTATAAGTCGCTTTGAATAATCATATAAAATTATATGTTGCTGGGTTTGCAGGGGCGATCTCCATCGATGTATGGTGTAGGCTACCCTGGAATACAGTACAGGCCTACGATAGCACGTCTTATATGATCTTTCAAAAAGTAAAAAAAAAAAGAGAAAATAGATGTTTGCACATGTTACCTTCATGTTGCACTGCTCTGTTGAAGTGTTCCTTGAGATGTTTTTGAACTTTGAAAAATATGGGGGTACAGAATGGGCAGTGAAAATAACTGGAGCTTATATGACATATCTACAAAAAGTCCAAGGTTAAAGGCTAACGTGAGCTATCAAAATATTTTCGGGGGAAAAGGGCAGAAAAACATACATTAATGGCTCAAATTTTGTTTACAAATTTTAATAATAAATAAATATCTTTAGAAATATTAAATGGACTATTCATATGTTGTATCAATGAGCTATAAAGCAGTTTTATTAAAAAATAAATCGAATGAGTAGCTTACGAGTCACTAAATAAAATTGACAATACTCACGTTTTGGCTTAAGTTATTCACAAGTTCTTCACATGTTTATCCGATACTGCTTCATACTGCTCGTTTCATTTCGAGGAGGAGCACACGGATGCAGTTGATGTAAGTAATTTATTCTTAAGTGCTTTGTTCTAATCGCGTTATTGAATAGTGTCTGTAAACTGCACAAAGACTGTTTAAATATTAAACACAGCGCTCGCGCTGACTTTTATTTTGACTTTCATTTATATATATGTATATATATATATATATATATATGTATATATGTATATATATATATATATATATATATATATATATATATATATATATAAATGAAAGTCAATAACGCATATACAAATATATATAAATATGTAGGTATGTTGTCCTTTCAATTTTTTCTTGTCTGACTCACCTGAATGAAAGGCTCATTATTATTATTATTATTATTATGTGTGTCTTTGTCTCTCTCAGGTGAGAATCACCTAATTATACATGATGAGGGCTGGCCTGTTCACACCCATTCGCATATTGCCTTAGCAAACAAAAACAGTTTTTCACAATATAACCCAATTCACAGTTAAGTGAATGATTAGGAGGATGATTTTCAGATCATTGTGAAGAAAAAACTCTAGGCCACTAGCCTGACTTCGTCATACTCATATTCAATGTAGAATATGAGTCTGAGACCACTCGGTTGGGCTTTGATTATGAGGTATGTCTTAACCGAACCAGGAAAAAAAAAACCCTGCACTCAATTGGATAGTCGGTAGACCTACAACCAATCAGAGCAACAGTGCCGATCCTGACCTCCCTGGGGCCCTAAGCAAAATTCTGCTAAGGGGCCCTCTACCTGACCCGTGACGCCGTGACGTGAGCTATATAAACCATTTGCCAATGCTACACAGTCACACCTGACACTTCAGTGCTCCAAATATAACCCTCCCTCCTTTAAACAAAACAGTCAAAGAAAAGAATGAGGTTCAAACAAACAATATTTATTGAATAGAGTATTTTCCATAGAATATTAAGATAACACGTGAATATTATTAAGTAAGTGAAAAGTGACGTAAACATAAATAAGAATAACAGAATAAATTATAACCCTGAGCTTTGGTTTTTGGGATTAACTTTTGTTCTCTCTACAGCCTGGGCATTAGGTGATGCAACTAGTGATGCAGATATCAATAATCACTGTGAGTGATGACATCATTGATATCAAGAATTTACTTGTGTACAAGTGAACATGTAATTCCTGATATCCATTGGTAGATAAAAATGAAACTAAGGGGCCTTACTAGTAAAAAATAATCAAGAATTCACATTGCAAATAGTAAAAAAAAAGTGAATTCTTGATATCAAAAATACATAAACTGTGAATGAATAAAAGCTAAAACGGCTTGCCATGGCATGTTAAAGTTTTTTTTTTATACATATTGAAGCAATTCTTGATTTATGGTTATTATTTACTGAGGGATGTTCATCCATATTGGTTTAAATTCAACATTTTAAATATACCCTATATATCAATAGTCAATCAATGTCAAATTGTCAGTATTGCTTTCCATCTTGCATAATTAGTGCTGCTGCAGTTGTTTAGAATGTTTAACTACACATTGACTGAGACTAAATCAGTGTCTTGTTTTAAAAGTATGTATGTATAATGTGTAGGGCTGCACAATTCTTGCTAAAATGTGAATCACGATTTTTCTCCATGGGAATTGAGATCACGATTCTCTTACACGATTCTCTTTTTTTCATCCAAAATGTATTGCACTTAAGAAAAAAAAAAAAAAAAACACAAGACCGAAAGTGCAGTAACAAAAAATAAATTAAAAAAATCTAAATTGTTTAAGCTGGCTCTTTGGGGCTAGCCTATGTAGCTGTCTGTGTATTACATGAACTAAAATAAAGTGTAGGCAGTGTTGTGCCAGTTCATACTTAAAAAGAACTAGCTCAAAGTTCAGTTCACACAGATTATAATGAACTAGTTCACGTTCATAGTTCATTTTTAAAAAATGAACTAAGTTCACATATCTAAAAATGAACTAGTTCACGTTCATTTGTTAAATTCTTTAGGCCACTATCTTACTCAATAGAACCTCTTTACCATCCATTACCAGCTGCAAATCACTGCCACTCCAAAACTAATCAAAATTATTGTACCAATAAACAAGAGACAATTATTATAGCCAGGAGAAAAATAATGTATTACCCCTTAAATAATGTGTAATCATGATATGTAGCAATTGGAAATAAGGTGCAATCAGGGTATACTGTATGTTCAGTGAATTTTATTTAGCCAGCATGAACCAAATTACCCAGGACTTTAAAAGGGTATATTTAGGTTCATGGGGAAAAGATCAGTCTACTGACAAAAATCCAGCATATTCTGAACGGCAGTAACTATGTAAACCAGACCAAAGTAGTCATGTACTGTAATGTCATATTAGCTTGGGCTTACCCTGCTCAATGTGCAATACTCAACCAACACATTTTCACACCTTCAAAAGGAAGTAAACAGTGAGTAAACGATGAAAATGCCATTTACATTGATTATAATAAAACAATCTTCCTGATTATATTTGTCTAAAGAAAATGAACAGCTACCTGCTGAACAACTTAACTTACTACGTACAGTAGGCACTCTGATTCCATGTATGGGGCATTTAATATTCATATGACACACAAACATAAGTAGATAAGACCTGTTTAGTTCAAAAGATCACTCGTTGTGGAAAAGCGCAGATCATAAGTGATGATACGAGCAGCGCACGGCCAGATCTACCTGCGCGCGCGCGCGCCAAGTATGCATACTATTGCAACTCCCCCTGCCTTCACGTTACCCGTACTATGAATACTTCGACCTCGTCTAACATACCCAGAGGTGATAATAGACCTCTACAACAATACTGTCGGGGGTTGGATTCGGCGACTCAAAACGGGAGTTGGAGGTAAAACCTGACTTTTCAAATGAGCGTGAACGTGAACTGCGCGTGCTGCTCGTTCATTCCGGACAGAGTGAGCGACGCTCTCGTTCGCGTTCATGGTATGAAAAGTGATTCGTTCAGTTCAGCGTTCAGCGAAAATATGAACGAGTTCAGTGAACGTCGTTCATTTAACGCGTTCATGCACAACACTGAGTGTAGGCTATATTTAATGTTTTCTGGCTAGTTTACTTTAGCTTTTTTTAGAATCAGACATCACACTTTCACCCAAACTGAATAATTACAAACTGCGGTCTTCCCAACTTTCATGTTGTTTGAAGACGTCTCTCTCTCTCTCTCTCTCTCTCTCTCTCTCTCTCTCTCTCTCTCTCTCTCTCTCTCTCTCTCTCTCTCTTTGTGAGTGTGACCAATATAACGCGTGAATGCAGCATGATCTGAATGCAGGGAAATAGACGGAAGTGAATCGCCATCATTAAGAAATGAGATCGCATTTGTGTTTGAATCGAGATCGCGATTTTTTCGATTAATCGTGCAGCCCTAATAATGTGTACTTTGATGAGGAGTGCCATCATTTCCCGCCCATATATTGTACATAGGGCTGCAGCTATCGATTCTTTTTGTAATCGATTAATCTAGCACTTAATCGATCAATTAATCAAGTAATCGGATAATTTGTTTGTGTTTTTAAGCAACCAAAACAAATAATGTATAATGAAAATGATAAGGTGTTTGGCTTTTATTTCTTTAAAAAACTAGAGATATTTATTCCAACTCCAACATTTGGCTCCACAAATAAGCCTATTTATTGCTATTTTAGTATTTTTACCTATTTAGTGTTTATAAGAGCCAGTGCCAACAATTATATAACAATATAGTTAAAACAAATTACTGCAAAACGTGTTACATGTAGCCCATAACATGTAAAACTTTGAATACAAACTTAAATAGCATTTGGCCTTAGTTTTGTCTCCTTAATACAACATTACAAAAAAAGGATTGCACCTTCTGCAAATTATACCCACCTGAAAACAAAAATAAATTAATTTAAAATATCAAGCCAAACAGGTACACAAATCTGTATACAATTTATAAAAAAAATAAATGGAAATAAAACAATTATAAATTAGAATCAGACTTTTCCAAGTGTAATCTCAAGACAAACATCAGAGTGTGTGTGTATGTGTCACAATATTTGTTCCTCCATCACGTCCCGGTGTATACAGTGAATGTATGCTGAAATTTTTGTTGCGTGGCTACATAAAAGTTTAAGCATATGATGAATTGCCGCAATTGGTCTGACTGGCGCGTGAGAGAGACAGGTTGCACGCGCTCGCTTTACCTCTCTGCCGTCGTGCGCGAGCCGCGGTTGGGAGCTCATCATCTCGCATGCGCGCTCGCGCTAGATTACAGGATATTTTAACTTTCGAATTAATATGCGGCGGTAAAACTTCAGTCGATCACGAGTGGCTCAACAGGTAGATCTATTGACAAACTCGTCTTTCTTTCAAACATTTGACCGAAGGGATTGGCACTTCAGCAGCGTGAGAAATCGGAGGTATGGCGTCGAGAATTGGCTCAATTGCGCGAGCAGCCCTGCCAGGTATACTTTGCAGTAGACACCAGAGGCGTAGGTTTGATTTTGAAATTGGTGGGGACGGGGACATCAATTTTGGGTATTGATTCACATGTTTAATTTCGATTAGACTTCGTTTTCGAAAGCTCTCAGATCGATTCAATTTCGCTTCGATTTTCAATTTCGATTCTTGATTCCTGATTTGATTCTCAAATCGACTATAATGAATATTGATGTAATACAAATCCTATAAAAAAAGAACAGTGGACATAAGTTTACTAGTGGTTAATTAATACAAAGAAATTAAAAGCCACAAACCTGTATATAAAACTGTTTTACCCTATACACTAAATGCATACAATGAATAGACAGGATTTTGATGCAAGATGCAACAAATTCAGAACAGTTGCACTTTGATCAAACAGGATCAGGTTATTTTATGTTTAAGATAGATATAGATAAATAAATACATCAATATTTAGACTTTTATTACATTGATCATTGGATAGTCTTTTTGTCATGACTGAATTAAATACAGAGGCTATTAATTCTGACTGCTTACAATTAATGCTATTTTATGTTGTTATGACAACAGAATTAATGACAGACAAAAATGGCTGCGTTCACTTTAAGAACTAGTGTGCGAATCCATTACTGTCTCGTGTCTCATTACTCTCTCTCTTCTGTCACACGCGTTTAATGATTATTTGAAGACATAACCGACTGTCTTTACGAGGTTACTCACCAAGACCAGAGTTGACATAATTTTGCGTGTTTTAACTGTTAAAGCGATATAATCCAGGGATAAAACTTTTGTTTCTGGTCAGCTGTTTTTGTGAGGCGGATTTAGGCTGTACTGTATGTGCACGCAGTGAAAGACATCTCTGAAAGTGCGCGAGCACGGATAGTTTAACATTGCTTGAATGTTTAAACTGATAAAACTTAAAAAGACGTGAAAATGATAAACATTAGTTACGATCATAGGTTACGATGTAATGCTGGCCCGATTGTGCAAGTGAATATTCCGTCATGTCCCGACTCCTAAACGCGAGTGCTGCAGCAGCGCGCTTGCCTAGTGCAGAGAGAGAAGACGCAGCACCGCGAGTATAATTTCCTTAATATGGACAAATATATATAATCGATTTTGAATCGAACACATTTTAATAAACGATTAATCGAAAATCAATTTTTTGCCCAGCCCTAATCAATTTATAATATATTTTAAGTTTTGATTGAAATTATTGCTAGGGATAAATAAATCAGTGTCACTGGATATTGGTAGGGACACGTCCCTAGCGTCCCTACTAAATTCTACGCCCCTGGTAGACACATTGCATCTTGTTCTCTTCCTTTATAAACGTATAATGATCCCAAACTTTAGACGTGCTCTGCCATTTATGAGGTCACATGAAGTCAAATGTACCATGTGCTATGGTGTGCTTCCTGAACAACGGTCCTTGTGAATCAATCAGATCCCTGCGTGCACGTAAAGTGCGCATCTCAGTGCGCGTCATAGTAATTTAACGAGGCTTGGAGGCAGATTTTTTGCCTCGAGGAATTTTGTAATCGAGTAACTCGAGTAACTCGAGAGAATCGTTTCAGCCCTAATTGTACAGTATGTCCACATATATTTCTGCTTGAAAAAATGCGCGTTTCATTTCGATGCACACGCACATGAACGCATGACAGCCTAACACACGAGCCCGGTTATCTTTTCCGAGCTGCAGTAAAGAAACACCGTTGCACAACTTGCACTTTGTTGTTTATCAAAAACAAACGTAATAAATACTTGTATTTTACTCTCACTTTTGTCAGTCAGGCACAAAGAGAAGTGATGCAAGAGATGCACTGCCTGTCTGCCCAGCTAGGTTAAGACCGAAAAAACACAATAGAAATGCACATAAACTTAACTTTACTTTGCTGGCTGACATCAAACTTGGAGAGGAGAGAACACAAGTTTACCTGAATGTTGTTCCCGCAATTCACATGTTTTTTTCTTCTTCCTCTTATCGTGACCAGAGGGATAGTTTCGCTTTATTTTGTCAACATTAATTGACGCGCTATGACACGAGGAAGGGGAGGCGGGGCCTGGAGTGATTTGCCGGGCCCTACGCAGCTTGCGTGCAGTGAGCGTATAGGGCGGATCGGCTCTGAGAGCAACGCAGTAAGTCAACTCCTTTGCATAGCGCAGTTTTCAACTACAGAACTTACTTATTTTAGAAGTTAAATAATGAGTGTTGCTTCCTTTACTTACTCCTCTATGAAACCACAACGACCACAGGCATTTCATTACGTCCCATCTTCTTAGCGACCATCAGAGCCATCTGATAAATTACACTTTTTCCAAATCATGTTGGAAGGACACCAAAAATATCTTTCCGATCGACAAATGCCTTGATTGGCAGTTCTCTGTTCGTCTATTAAAATGAATGCGCTGTCGATTTATTTTGCAACAGACCACGACAGTGGAATCTATAGAAGGCCAGTTAAGCGCTCTTGATAACGTGATGATTTACGTCCTGGCAGATCATCTGTCCATCATCGTTTAAAGCCCGCCCCTGGCAATTTGATTGGCCCGAACGTTTCTTGTCTTGATCATAATTACTCCTCAATGGATTGAGTCTCAGACCAAACTTCCCAACCAAAAAATATTGTGGGCGGAGTTCGGGCTGGCATGCAGGCTACTAGGCCACAATTAGTCAAAAGTATTGTGGACGCATATTTTGTATGTGTTCTGTGGCCTTATTTCAGAAAGGCCACAAATTTTTTCAATACCCACGCATAAACAATATTCTCTCAAAAATACAAACATGTACATACATGTTGCTCACATATTATGGTAGCCCTGTTTTTGCTAAATATAGTTTGATTTCACCTGTGCCATTAATATGTTTATAAACAACTGAAAAAAAGTACAAATGTCAGGGCATGTCAGAACATCTCAAGGACCCCAAATACACCTTGGTCCCCAGGGGTTAATGTGGTGTGACAAACAAATAAAGAAGTTAGTGAAATACTTTTTAAAACAGTGTTAACATTTACAACAAGCTTTCATTTGTTAACATTAGATAACTGCATTAGTTAATATGAACTAACGCATTTATTAATCATGGTTAACGTTATTTTCAGCATTTACTAATACATTACTACAATTAAAAGTTGTATTTGTTAAAGGAACACTCCAACTTTTTGGGACTTTGGCCTATTCACCTTATCCCCAGAGTTAGATAAGTCCATACATATCTTTTTCATCTCCGTGCGTGCTATAAGTCTGTTTGACGCACCCACCGCTAGCCTAGCTTAGCACAAAGACTGGGTGTAATTGGTTGCAGTTCACATACTAATTGAAATGAGTGACAAAATAAAGCAAACATTTTTCTATTTAATATGTTGTGATTTGTATAGTCACAGAGTGTACAAAAAACAAAATCAAATGAGACACAGACATCTTTTAACCGTATAAATACTGGGAACTATATTCTCTGAAGGCGAAGCACTGCTACTTGGGCGGAGTGAACCGAATCACCTGAGAGACGCGCAGTGGAGAGGAGCAGAGAGTTCGCTCAGAGTTTGGATAACAGAGTCAGCAATTTATAAATAGTAAAAGCGTAATTTACAGTCATGGGTTTTAGCTGTATTTTAAATAGCTGCGACAATAAACAGGGGAGGTAATACCATGATGTTTCACAGAATTCCAACTGAAAATGCTGATCTGATGAAGAAATGGCTAACTTACTTGCTCTGGACAGGGGCGGAGCTAAGGGGTGGCCTAGGGGTGGCCACGGCCACCATGGAAATAATCGCGGCCACCCCACTGGCCACCCCGATCGATGAATTACGATCTATTATAAATAATAATAATTTCGTATAAATTGATCAAAAAGGACCTCGATCGAATCAGGGCTAAACTATTACGTTCAGACTGCGAATGCGAAACTCATCGCGACAGTTTAATCATTAAAGCTATAGCGAGGCAAATGCGCTATCGCGAGAGTTTCCGTAGCGCGCGTTTCGAGACATTCGTGAAGAAAGGTTGAAGAAGACTGTGACAAGGGGTGCAGCTTGGTTTGGTGCTTGGATCAACGGGATGCAAGCTCGTATTTCGAGCGCACAAACACATCTATTCAGGTGAGATTTTTAATATCAGATAAATTATTACTTTAGTTCCTTTTCAATTCTTTGTGTCAGTGAAGTTGTATCAAAGTATAAAACAGTGTAACGTAAACAGTTTTAGCTGTTTAGCTGTAGTATTAGCTTGCTTGACTTGGATGCTGCTCATAACTATTTCCATGTTATCTCTGAATATATAAGGACATTTATTAAGTTATGTTTTTATCATGAGACATTTAATGTGATTCAACATTCCAATATAATTACCTGCCTAGGTTTTAGGTCGATTTTATATACAGTATAACAAAAACATTCTAATCTTTGTTCAATAATAGTCCTCCATTTTTTATTTTATTTTTCAAACATGATGTTAATGTTGAAATGGTTTATTTATGTCAGACAGTCAGTGAAATGTGTGGAAAATGAAAGAAAGGCACCAGATATAGCATCCTTCTTCAGGAAGAGTAGCAAGAAGCAGCCAGATGACTCTAAGACACAGGAGAATAATAGGCAGGATGAAAGAGAGAAAGAACAGACTGACCCAGAGAGTGAGGGAGAAGAATCTCCAGTGAGCACAAGCCCAAGAGAAATGTTAGGTATACCTCTCACACACTTGACTACTCTACTGGTATATATGTTTAAATACAACAAGTGATATAGAAATCCATAATATATAAAACAGTTTAAAGTGTATGAAAACCAACTGAAACTGATTTTTTTTATTCCAGCACTTTCTCAGACCGTTCAGGAGACAAACTTTGAGAATGAAGAGGAGCCAACTACCAGTAACCACGCTGACCCAGTAGGACCTCCAGGTAAACTACAGTACCTATCATACATACCATGATTATACAGGTGAAACTTGAAAATTTAGAATATTGTGCAAAAAGTATCATTTTGATGATTATGGCTTACAGTTTATGAAAACCCCAAATTCAAAATATCAGAAAATTAGAATAATATTAAATGAAATCAATAAAAAAAGAAAATGTAATGTCAGCCCTCTGAAAAGTATAATCATGCATATGTGTATAGTTATATATACTATTAGTTTCACCTTTTAATTTGAATTACTGAAATACACAGACTTTTGCACAATATTCAAATTTTATGAGTTTCATCTGTAAGTGTGAAAGTCTTATTTTCAGGTTTATTAAAGAAGCTCAATTAAATGTTAGGTGTAAATGGTGTAAAAAAAAATAAAATAATAATAATTATATAGCTAATTTTTGTTCTGTCACCATTTCTTTATTGTTCTAGACATTTCCACATCAAGAGTGGATGGTCCAGTCCAGCCACACCTTAAAGTATTTCCCAGGACTCTCCAGGGTGACAGACGAAGAAACTTTCAAGCCTCATGGTACAATATACACCCATGGATAGAATACTCCCAGTGTCAGGACTCCGTGTACTGTTTTGCTTGTAGAAACTTTGGCCTTCTAAACACAGATTCAGTCTTTACATCTGTTGTGGGATATAAGAATTGGAAAAAGGCAACATTTAGAGATGGTGGATTTGCTGGACATGCAAAGTCTGAGGCACACATAAATGCAATGATGGCTTGGAAGGAATTTGAAAGAAGAAAAAGACTGATTCATCTTTAATGACTATTTTAAATAAAAAGCACAAAAAGCAAATAGAGGAAAATCGTACATACATAAAAACTGTAGCAGAAAGTCTTGCTGTTAACTGCAACCCAGAATATATCCCAGAGGGGTCACAGGGAGACAGCGGATGCTAAGAACAAGGGAAACTTTTTAGAAATATTAAATGTTATTGGCAACCATGACCCAACTGTTAAGAAGAAATTGGCGGGGCCTCAAAACGCAAAATACACAAGTCATCATATTCAAAATGAAATTTTGGACACATTAGCAGAAATGGTGCGTGTCTCCATCATAAATGAAGTCAAGGAAAGTGAGGTGTTTGCCATTATGGCTGATGAAACTAAAGATACCAAAAAAAAAGAACAGATATCTTTGGTGCTGAGATACTACTACCAAGGAGCAGTTAAGGAAAGCTTCTTACATTTTGAAGCTACAGAGCGCCTTGATGCTGCAGGACTGACTGAAAAAATAATCCATATCCTTGAAAGATATGGCTTAAGATACAGGAGTAACCTGGTTGGGCAAGCCTATGATGGTGCCTCCGTAATGAGTGGCAAGCACTCTGGCGTTCAGTCTCGATATTAAGGAGGTGGCAAAGCAGGCATTTTATGTACATTGCAATGCCCATTGCCTTAATTTGGTGTTAGTTGACACAGTGAAAGCAGTACCCCAAGCTGAATGTTTCTTTACAATTTTGCAGAGACTGTATTCATTCATGTCAGGCTCCTATGTTCATTGCAAATGGCTTAACATACAGAAAGAAATGTATGATGGTGCACCCAGAGAGCTGAAAAAATTAAGTGACACAAGGTGGGCTTGTCAACATATGGCTTGCAATACTGTACTCAAACGATTACCTGCTGTAATTCGTGTGCTTGAGGAAATATCTGAAGAAAACAGTGGAGATAGAACCGTTGATGCACGTGGACTTCTTGCTCAAATGGACCTGGAATTCATTGGTCTTTTAGTGACCTTCACTGAGCTATTTGGTGACACAAAAAGTCTCTCTGATATTCTTCAATTACCATCTCTTGATTTGGGTTCAGCCCTGGATCTAATTGAAGCTCTTATGCACCGTTTTCATTGTTACAGGGATGAATCCTACTTTGAAGGACTCTGGAAAGATGCCTTAAACACTGCTGAACAATGCAACATTGAAACAGAGCCAGCTCCAAAAAGAAAGACTAAACAGAGCTCAAAGCTCCATGGATATGTTACAATGTCCCAACTAGCTGGCCGTTCTGAAAGTACTAAAGACACTTTTCGGACCAGTATATTCTACCCCGTGCTTGACAAGATGCTGAGTGAGTTAAACAGACGATTCTCAAAACCCAACTGTGATATTATGATGGGAATCCAAGCTCTGAACCCAACTAGTGCAACATTTTGCCATGAGAAAGAACTTTTTCCATTTGCCTCTATCTACTCATGCAACATAGATGACCTAAGACATGAAATTCACCAAATGAAAAGAATTCTGGAGAGAAAAGTGCAAGCTGGCATAAAGAAGCCCACTAGTGTTGTAGATTTGACTGTGCTCATTGAGCCATTTAAAGAGGTATTCCACGAGCTCTTTAGATTGTGCAAAATTGCAGTTGCCATTCCTGTGAGTACAGCTGCATGTGAACGCAGCTTCTCTACTCTCAAACTGGTAAAGAGTTACCTGCGCTCTACCATGCATGATGATAGACTGAGCAATCTAGGTGTCTTAAGTGTGGAGTCCACAAGAGCCAAGTCTCTGAACCTTGATGAATTTGTGAATTTCTTTGCTTTAAACCACAATAACCGTAGAATCCAACTAATGTAGGTTGTTTGTACTAGTGTCATATAATTTGGAAACAGCTTGTAAGTTTGCAGTTTTCATAGTTTGCACTTACATAATTGACATGTACATAATCTTTTTCATTATAGATATTGATTGCTAATTGTTAAATAGGTTTGTCAGTCTTTTGGCTGTTGTAATTGTGCTAAATAAAAAATAAATAGTGATCTTGAACATGATTTTCTGGGGGTTTTTTTCAGCATAGGAAAATATGTATTCTGTTTTCAAAGTGAATTTCCTAAGTTTTATTTGATTAAATAACTTAAGGGTGAGTAAAATTATGATAGTTATTTGGTGAACTTTAATAAAAATGTCATTGTAGGCTGTACATTATACATCATTATGATTTTTGGGCACCTACAATACTTTAAAAATTATTTTAGGTTGAATGAGTGCCATGTTTGTTTGCAAAATTATGTTTTTTTGTGCCACCCCAGAGTAAATGCTGGCCCCTGCCCGGCCACCCTATGAAAAATTCCTGGCTCCGCCACTG